>CAUYRT010011773.1:0-22900 GCA_963574885.1 Lepilemur ruficaudatus
AGAGAAAAGGGAATATAAAACAAAAATGTATAAAGATTAGAGAGATTGAATTTTGTCATTAAGGAGAATAGAAGGTGTTCCAGGTTGAAGAAAATTTTTTTTCCCAAATGTTTATAGCAGCACAATTCACAATTGCAAAGATGTGGAAACAACCCAAGTGCCCATCAATACATTAGTGGATTAATAAAATGTGGTATATGTATACTATGGAGTACTACTCAGCTATAAGAAACAATGGTGATATAGCACCTCTTGTATTTTCCTAGATAGAGCTGGAACCCATTCTACTAAGTGAAGTATCCCAAGAATGGAAAAATAAGCACCACATGTACTCACCAGCAAACTGGTTTCACTGATCCACACGTAAGTGGATACATAGGAATAACATTTATCGGGCATTGGGCAGATGGGAAGGGGTTGGAGGGGATGGGTATATACACAGATAATGAGTGCGATGTGCACCATCTGGGGGATGGACACACTTGAAGCTTGGACTCCAGGGGGAAAGGGCAACACACGTAACCTAAACATTTGTACCCCTATAATATGCTGAAATTAAAAAAAATTATAAAATAAAATAAAGAAAAAGCAATGACAATTTTAATATGCCAATATATTTGAAAAAGATGACCTTGTTTTTAACAAACTTTCAACCAGATTGCCTGGGTGGAATCTTGGCTTCTCCACTTACTGGCTTACACAGAAACATAGATCATCTCTGCCTCCATTCACCTGCCGTAAAATGGAGATAGTAATACGTAGATTTAAGTGAGAAAATATTTGCAAGGTATTTGTGCCAGGCTAGGTTGGCAGGAATAAATGAAATTTTAAAACAAATCTAGAAAATAATCACTAATGCACCTAAACATCTGAAATGGAGAATAATACTACAATGCTATTTAAATGAAATACCACTAAAAAGTAAAACTTCAATATTGATACTCTATTATTTTTAATTAAAGCCTTTCCTGTAATAGGTAAAATAATTGCATATAAAAGTCATTAGAAGAATAATAAAAGGACATACAGGAATTAAGGTTAGTCAAGAAAGGACTGAGTGGGAGTTAGTTTTAAAACTCAATATTGCATTTTTCGTTTGATTTATGAGGTCTGATTCCATCAACTGTAATGGAATGTGGAAATGAGACTGGGAGGGGTCAAAGAGAGTAAAATGGAATGTTAAAGATTCTCACAATTTGGGTATCAGAGTATCAGTAGCTTATGTAAATGAGATTACATTGTGAATTGGTCTTACCTTGATAATGTAAACTAAATGGCTAAAACATTTAGTTTTCCAGATCATGCAATGGTGCTCATCTTCACGTGCTCATGCACTCCAGCATCAAGTGAAGAAAGCAGCACCTGGAAACTTTCACATGCCAATGAGTTACAGACAGATCTGTGCAGAGCTTTGAAACCCCATGTCTTTTAACAAACAAACCAACTCTACCAACACGCATCTGATGATATCATTTAGGAGAAGCATTCATACGTATCTAACTCTGAATGTTATGATTTGATAGTTATTTTCCTATTTCAGAGATACAGACATTTTTCCTTAAGCTAATTAAGGAAGACAGGCTTTGCTTAGACTAGGAAATAATCAGTTTCTCTTTGAATTCAGCAAGAGGGAGAAAAGAATGGTTTTAATAAAATCAGTTTGTCTCTTAGCAATCAGGCATCCTCTAGAATGTATACACCCACTCCCAGAGTAGGATTCTGCTAGAGCACAGAGGCCGGATACAACTTTACAGAACAAAAATTCAAAGGTTAGATTACTTTCCTCTCACCAATGCTTGCTCAAGTGAGCTGCTTACCACTTGGGAGAAGTGGGGTACTATGTAGATTTGCTTGGCATCGTGTGCATTATGGGGAGCAGTCATCTATTTTACAGCCCCATAAAACAGTACATAGAGTTCATGGTGCAGAAAAGCAGAATTCCTCATTTTCCATCATGTAAATTTTTACTGAACAGACTTGCATGAGGAGTTACCTTTCCTTTAAAACACAAATGAAAAATGCCATCATTATTCACTTTTCCCCTTCTAAGCCTTTGCTTCTAAGAAGCAAACACTTAAACAAGGAGAAAAGAGAGAAGAACATTTTTTTAGGGCAAAATTTCTAGGAAGCATGCAGCTAATTTTAAATGCTGCAAGAGTAAGGTTTATAGCAAAAACAGACAAAGCCGGTATAATTTGAAAATAGATTCTTCATTCAAAAATGAAGAGAGAAAAAAATATTCCTTCACCCTACAAACTAAGAATTATGTATAAACAATAGTATAATCAAAGCATACTCAGCCTGTAAAGAAAGTTCATACTTTCAAATTAAAGTAAAACTTCACAAAAGAATTAGAAAATACTTTCCCCATAAGCAACAAATAGAAATAATTTGCAAAATAAAAGGAAATCCAATTATTGAATGTATTGACTGAAATGCTCTTTTTACTTATATTATCAACTCTGATTACTGTTTTACATGAACTCCTGTCTATCATTAGAGTTATTAATAATAGTATGCACATTGATTTTCAGAATTATGTTAGGATTTCACACTTACATTTCCTAACATAGTGAAATCTTCACAATATCTTTAATCAAAATAAAGCACTTTTTAAAATCCATGACTTTGATTAGAGTGTTTTAAATATATTTGGAAGATAACATGTTACACACATGTTACTTACCAACATAGTATGTGATCATTGCCAAATGGGTCCAACAAAAAATGTGCAGTTATAGGATGTCGACAATAGAATGATCTCAATGGGCCTATGTTTTCAAAGAATTTGAAATTTGTAAAGAATTTGTATCAAAACTTGAAGAATAGATGAGATATGACAAAAATGAGAGAGGGTCATTCAGATAATAAAGCATACTGGGATTTAAGCCATAGCAATGTTTCTCAAACTTGGCACTATTAACATTTGTTATTAACTATTAACAAAATAATTCTTTGTTGTGGGTGGCTGTCCTGTGCATTGTAGGATACTTAACTGCATTCTTGTATTATGCCTGCTATATGCCATTAGCACACCTCATCCCCTATGGTGATGACTAAAATGGTCTCCAAATGTTGCCAATGTCCCTGTGGAGAGGAGGGTAAACATCAGCCCTGGTTGAAAACCTCTGAGTAAAAGGCAGAGTTACAAAAAGGGATAAATACTAAGGGAACCAAGATTGATGCAACAATGTTAAGAGGATATTATAGAGGGCCTAGATATCAGGCTAAGGAATTTGCAAATCTTACAGACTCTTAAAGAATCCTGAAGGTTTCTAAGTAATCGATAACATAGCAATCGTTAAGCTCTAAGAACATAAAATTTGCACTTACGTGCATAATGGCATAATGAAGGGATAATAGAATAGGCAGAGACATCAGTGAGAGCTTTGTTCCTCTCACAAGCCTATTTGATCAGATTCAAAATCATGGCGATTGAGATGCTCAGTGTGTTCATAAATCTGAGGATATTCAGAATCACTCGTAAATAGTGTAAACCACACATGGTGAACACACACATATGCAAGTTCTGCTGAATATGCACTACAATAAAAACTTTTAAAAGGTACGAGTGAGCCCATTTCCTGATGGTAGAATACTTAAAGCAACATTAAGTGTAGTTAATAACTACCCTGCAAAGGGAAAATTATTCCCAAATCTTCATCTGTTCTAGAGTCCTTGGGTGTCCCACATACATCATAAGCTATATCCTCATCTGGCAATGATTTCTCTACTTGATTCTCATTCCTTTTCTTTTTCCTATAATTATCAGTAAAATAAGTGCTAAAATATACAGAGAAATAATTATGCAGTTAAATTAGATATATTAAATTCTGATTTTGAGTCGGACAGATGGAATTTCTACATTCAATATATCTTTTGCAGATTTAGTCTATCTGAGATCACGGTTCACTTTTTTTAAGTAGGACATATGAATCAAGTGCCAGATTTAAAGTTTTATCAAATATAAATCAACTTTTTTCATTATATTGCCTTTATAGTTCATTAAATGCTAAGAAAAAACCCTGCCAGTTGTTACTGGTATGATTTTATGTATATGAGAAATCAAATGTTGCTCTTTATATGAAATCAACTACAATGTCTAATACAGAAATAACTTAAAAATGACTAAGCTCTCTTATACTTTTCTAAAGACAAGTTCAGTATGACACTTGCTTTTCCTTTTTTATACCCATAATACGGAGAAGGATGCACTTTAAATAAGACAAGTACTGTTTTGACTTTTAAAATGTGTGTTACTCCAACCCATCTTTGACACTTTTGTGCTTTATCAAAGAACTAGGGAGGAATGTTGTCTAGCAGTGCAGACATAAATATGCAGTATAAATATGGGGTAAATTTACATTTTTGGATTCAAGTAAAATTTTTCAGAGGCACTTCTTTCTGGCCTTCGCTGCTAACAATACTCAATTCCTATCTTGAGAAACACTTTTCTGTTCTTTGTAACTCCTTATAGAACAAGACTAGCAGTTTATACATTTTTTTCCTAAATTCATATTATCTTTTCATGAAACTCACATTTAACAAATGGCTTGAATCTATTCACATTTGGGGATACTCAACACTTATAATTGTAACTGAGAATTTCCTCTTAAATTTATCCTGTCTTCTTCATTCATCCATTCATCCATCCATTGACGTCCATCCATGCAACATTTACTGAGTGTCTACTTTGCACCAAGCACTGTTCTAGGTGCATGGAATTTATGAGAGAACAATACAAAGATCTCAGCTCTGGGGCAGCTTACATTCTAGTTAATGGGAAACAGACCAAAAAAAGTGTAATAAATGATTGTGAAGTGTATAGAAGATAAGTTCCACAAAAAATTTGTAAGTTGATCAGGTCAAGTGTGTTTACAAGTTCTGGGTAGGGCTCACTGAGAAGTACAATTTGAGCAAAGACTGGAAGGAGGTGTGGGAGTTGGCTAAACAGCTATTTGGGGAAAGAGCCTTCCGGGCACAGAGGCAGGCTGGAGCCTCGTCCTGAAGACAGGCGCTTACTTGGTATGTTCCAGGAAGTGGTTCAGGCCAATGTGGCTGCTATGTAGAGAGCTAAGAAGAAAAACATAGGAGAAATCAGAGAAGTCATGGGAGCACAGGTCACCTAAGGACTTAGAGGACGTTCTAGGAACTTTGGATTCTACTTGTGAGGAAATGGCCAGTCATTGTAGCTTTTAGCAGATGAGTGCCATGAGCTTACTTACAGTTTCAAAAGGATTACTTTAATTTCTCTGTTAAGAATATATTGTAGTAGTAGCAAGGATAGACATATGAAGACAAATAAGAAGCCTCTTATATTTGTTTAAAGTATGAGATTATGTTGGCTCCAACAAGATAAAAGGAATACAAGAAGTGTGAACTGGTCAAACTCTGGATGCCAGTCAGTAGTGAAACCAATGGTATTCCCTGGCGATTCCTGATAGAAGGATGATTCCAAAGTCATCAGTCTGGAAGAATAGAGTTACAATTTATGAGATGGGGAGCCTTCAGGAGAAACAGATTTTGAAAGAGGGATGTAGAAACTTTGTTTCCTTTTATTTTCCCTTAATCAGGCTTTCCGAGGATTGATCTACTGCTACTTGTTTCTAAGAAAGAGCTTTTACTTTAATTTAGTATTTGATTGTCACAACAGGACGGTAGTGTGCTTGGCAGTAGAACAGACATAGTTGAAGTAATGGTTTCCTTATGGGAAAAGAAATGGAAATTTAGAAAGATTATTACTTAAATAGGAGACGGCACTGCATGTTCACACACAGAGGCATAAGCTTACCATTTCTTTCGAAGTTTCCCCATAGAAGCACAGAACTACTCAGGAAGGAGGATACACCCAAGAAGAGAGACTCCGCTTGCCGTACTGGAGGAAGTTTGTATATCTCTTAGCTCCATGATCTTCAATTTCGCAAACCAAACTCTTCTGGAGACTGGAGACTGTCTACCTGTCCTCATGATCAGGTAAAACACAGGTGCCAACACATCCCAGAGTCTCAAGTCTTGATTACACAACTGGACCAAAAATTTCTCAGTTTTGCCAGGTTTCATTTTTGTGTATTTCATTATATATATATATATTTTTTTTTTTTTTAATTTTCAATCCTGATTTCTACTTATATTCCCCTTCCCTATTTAGGTAGCCACTCTAAAGTATTGAATATGTTTCTAGTAGTGACAAATAATTTCCTCCATTTCTTCTTGCACACTTTTTTCTATTAATTAACAAAACAATTGTCTCAAAATTTTAGTATGGTCAGTACATAACCAGATTTTTTATGAAGCTAGGTTGTGGCCATGTGATTAGGTTTTTGCCAGTGACATGTGAAAGTATATATAATCCTCTTGCAGGGAGAGGCAGAGAAAAATTTGAACGGAAATACAATCGCCATTTCCACCAAACCCTACTCTTGAACCATTCCTGTAAATTAAATATAATTTGTACTGCCTTTAGCTATAATAAATTGCATTATACACGTGCTTTCTAAGGTGGTGTATAATTTTATTTGTCTTAAATATATCTTTTTGAAATTTCAACTGGGGGTGGTAATACTAGTTCTATTATCCTTCAATTTGATAGCAAACCAAACTCCCTGCAAAGTACTGCTTTAGTCATATGTTCTTATTTAGAAGCCCATTTATTTCCTTATCATTTAGTTGCTTTCTTTAGACCTTTTCTTAGTTCTTGTAATTTTCCAGAGTTATAGCATGAGAATTGCATAATCATTGCAGGTGCAAATACATATTATTTGCTCCAGAGTAGGAGAAGTTTCTATTAGTTTGTCTAATAACCTCTACCATTAAATTCTTAAAATTCTTTTTATTGTGGTAGGAAAACTTAACACGAGATCTTCCCTCTTAACAAATTTTTAGGTGTACATACAGTATATTGGCTATAGGCAAAACGTTGCACAGCATATCTCTAGAACTTACCTTGTTTAACTGAGAGTTTATGCCCATTAATTAGTAACTTCCTTTTTTATAATTCATGGTCACATAATTTTTCCTCATGAAAGAACTCGGAGATTCTTAGATCAATATCTGGATTCCTATAAGATAGGACCGAGCAAAAAAAAATATTATAAAGTATGTTGTTAGAAGGGAAATGGAAGCTCTCAAGAGAAGTGCCATGCTTTTTTCCAGGGTGGGGTTCATCTACTTTATTTATTTACTGTGGCTCAGCTATACTCTCACCCTTTCCATGATTTTGTGAGGCAATACATTTTTAGTCCTCTAAGCTCCTTCATTGGATGGCTATTACATGGAAAACAATAATCATTATTGAAATTACATCTGTAATTCTTCATCAAAAGACCATTTAGGATTAAGGCTCTCATCTCCGTATTTCTCAGCGTAACTATTTTTCCTTCTGTTTAGCCTCATATTGTTCGAGTTTACCTTTTATATCATAATAGTGCTTCCATTAACTCCTTAAGCGCTTAAGGTAGTCTTTATTAGGGCATATGTAAATTTTATAAGACTTTTTTTCTCTTATTAGCTACGGACTTTAGGCAAACTACTTAAAAATATTTGTGCCTCCGTTTCCTCTTTTGATAAATGAGGGTAAATAGTACTTACCTCAGAAAATTTTTGGAAGATTAATAAAAACGCATATGTAAAGTACTTAAAATTGTGCCTGGCAGATGGTAAATACTCAATAAATATTAGCTATTATTTGTATTATTGTCATAATCTTTATTGTTATTCCTTAAGATATTTTGCTCCTTCTTGTTCTGCTTCTAACTTCTTCCTGTGGAATTTCTGGTAGATTCTGGCACTTTTACCTCAGAATTACACCTGGACTATGTTTTTTTGTTTGCTTGTTTTTGGTTTTTTTGTTTGTTTTTCCCACCTGCAACCTTTTCCTCTTTCTGAGAAGATCTGGTGACCAACATCTCTAGTCAGCTATCTTGGCTCTTTTCCTCACTCTCTAGCTCCAATCAACCTTTTCAATTCGGAAATAGACTGACTACCTATGAGAGAAATACTGAGCATTTTATACCATTACATTGTTTTTGATCTTAGAGTAGGCATGGATTTTGTTATTTTCCTTTTTTATTTTATTTTCTGGATGTCAGAACCCATTAAAACGGTGAAACTCAGAAACTGGAATAATGGAAGGAAAAATGACTTGATCAAACATGAGTTTGGATATAAACGAAGCATACTTTGCTCAATTTTCAACGCATATGTTGCTCGGTTTAAAAGAATTGGATGAGTGAGTAGAACAAAGAAAATAAAATCTAGACTTGTTTCTTTGTTTTGAAATCATAAAAATCATCACATTAGAAATATTTTATGTGAATAAAAATCTATATACGGTTTAAAAGTGTGTTGATATTTAAATATTCATGTGTTTTTGTAAAGTTTATTCACTTACACATAATAGACACTCCTCAGAATAACAAATAAACTGAACACATTTAAAGCTCTAAAAATATTTAGGCAAAGAAAAACATAGTACAGCCGTTCTTTAAGGGCTGGAAAAATAGAGTAAGATAGAAGGTTATCTCCTGTAGTAATATATGAATCTCTAGAATATTGTTAACACTTAGAAGTTTTTAAATAAAACTTTTACATTATAATTATTTTACATTTACAAAAAAGTAGACTATACTACAGAGAGTTTTCACATATCTCACAGTTTGTTATTAATTTCTTACATTAGTACAGTACATTTGTCACAATTAATGAAGCAATATCAATGCATTATTATTAAATAAAGCCCTTAGTGAAATCAGATTTCTTTAGTTTTTACCTAACATCTTTTTCTGTTCTAGGACCTAATTCAGGATACAATGGTATATTTAGTTATTATGTCTCCTTAAGTCATGGCAAATTTCTCAGACTTTCCTTGTTTTTGATAACTTTGACAGTGTTGGGGAGTATTGGTCAGGTGTCTTTTACATTGCCTCAAATTTGGATTTGTCTGCTATTTTACTGATGAGTAGACTAGAGTTATCAGTGTTTGTGAGGAAGACCACAGAGGTAAAATACCACTCTCAGCATATCATTTCCTATTTCCCTGAGTTTTTCTGCTCTGAGATTGCATCTTCCCATAAAGCATGGCCGCAGAAGCCTGACTCTGGCTGTGTTCTAGGGAGTTTGAGTTAAGATACCATTTTTCTCTGGGGAAGGGTTCTTCTTTATCAATTTGTAAAATACCATTATATATTATAACAATTAATTTCTTTTCTGTTATATAGTATGTGCTAAATAATTTTGTCAGTGTACACTTGTCTATGAAGTTTATAGCATGGCACCTCTCACATAAATTTTAAAACATTTTGTTCTGTTGTTCTTTTTCTTTATGACTTCTGGAGATTCCTATGTTGCTTGGGAAGTCTTTCTGCATCCCAGGATTATTTAAAAATTCCTGCTACAGTATAATATCTTTAAATTT
Organism: Lepilemur ruficaudatus; assembly: GCA_963574885.1. Classification (NCBI taxonomy): domain Eukaryota; kingdom Metazoa; phylum Chordata; class Mammalia; order Primates; family Lepilemuridae; genus Lepilemur; species Lepilemur ruficaudatus. Next base: position 9,413 of record CAUYRT010011773.1, read on the forward strand.
TTTTCCCCTTAGTTGACTTAGAATATATTTTATGATGATAGGAGGCAGAAGTTGATTTAGATTTCAAAAGTGGGCCTCTAATTTACTTTATACCAATCCTTTTTGCTCAGCACCATAAAGTCTCTGTAACACACAGGAAAACTCATGAAAGAATATATACTCAATTATCAAAAAAGAGAACTATTTTCCCTTCAGTCCCAACATGAGGGACCCAAGACATACCTGAGACATAGACTGGGCAGAGCTTCAGGGCGTCCTGTGTGGGTCAAACAATCTCCCTTGAACTTCTATTTCTGGAAATATATTTTCTTCTTTAATTCCTAACTATAATATGAAGCAATATATTGCTGAGTTACAGTCACACAAAACCATCAGTGTACATTTAGGAGGGAGGTCACGTTAAGACTAAAACCCACCTGCTACTTTTGTGACAAACAGAGAATAAAAGCTGTCCCCTCTGAATGGAAGCAGCTGTGGAGGTAGGCAGCTCAGCCAGCTCTTATAATCTATGCACACGTTGAAAGAAGGCTTCACCTCGTGGCCCAGGCAGCCCCACCTCAGACGCAGGGCGTGGAGAGCAGAGCTCCGCTGGACTCCTGCTCACATCAGCCTCCTGAGCAAGGTGCGCTAGCAGAGCGAGCAACCCGCCCAAACCGAGCAGGGGCTCGCTTTCAGCAAAGCTATCCATGACCTCTCCCTCATATAAGTATGGTGGAAATGATTTACTTTTTGAAGGAAAGTAGAGGATAATTTAAGTATATTTGGAAAAATAAAAGGCGAAAGAAAGGCAGGTGTATAAAAACTCAGAGATATTTCTTCGGAGACCCTCAACTCCTTGAAGTCTCCTCAAAAGGCAGAAGGGCTTTGCTGAGGTGACTGGTTTCCTTGTCATCTAACGCTGAAGATGAAGTGCAGCACCCGTCCCCTTTGAATTCATGAGGACACCTTTAACGCCTATGGTCCTCGTTTATTCTCCACAGTGCAGTAGTATAGGACGTTCTGTTTTTGTTAAATCATTCTTTTTTAATATTCATAACACCTTTTGATATTAATTCCTTTTTTTAAGGTAAAAATTGTGTATTCTACCACGTACCGTCAAGTTGTTATTTCTATGTACTTATTTCATTTACTTTATTAGTTTTCCAACTATACTATACTCCCTTCCTAATCCCATTCCTATCTTCTCCCATTTTACCTCTATAATTTTATTTATACATATGTATCTCTGAAAAACATATGTTGCTGTTTTTATGCTGTAAATCTTGTTGCCTAACTTTTGTATTCAACATGATGTTTTGAGCTCAATTAATTTGAGTATATGTAAATCTAGCTCATTCCTTTAAACTGATGCAGAAACAAATACGTATATATGTATAAAATTTATATATATGTATATATATCATTTGTATTAAGGCTTTTACTTAGCTATTCTTCTAGTTTTGGATTTCTTGTGTGTTTCCTCCCTGAGGAGTATATTAATTCCCTGTAGAATTCATTTCCTTATAATACTTCCTCTCCTGGGATGCCTTTCTTAGCATGGTTAGTGTTCTTACTCTAGAGATATCATTTCCCAAACTGAGAAATCACATCTCTACGGAGATCCCTAGGGTACGTATGCAGGAGAAAAAGAGAAAGCACACACTCTCCGGAATAAACCATTCCCACCTAAGATTCCTGCCCTTGGGAGCCATTTTTGAATCCACGTTCAAAATTTCCATAAGTAGACCCTGAATCTCCCATATAAACTCTCAAATCCTTCACCTAGGATTATTCACTTGTAGCACTTTCAGTAACACTGCCAGAATAACCCTTATGCCACTGCATCAGCTCCATTTTATCATACTATGTTTTTCCTTAAGGGCTGGCTACCCTTTTGTTTTGTGACCATCTCTCTTCCTGGTATTTTATTGCTGCATTTCAGCAGCTTGCCACTGCAAATAGTTAGTAACACTGATTTTTCATGCTTTTGCTGATGACAATAATCAACCCAAAAAATTAATTGTTGTTCTTTAATATATTGTTCTTCAGCTCAGACAGTGGGAGTCATTATTGGCTGCTGCCCCACATCCACCCACTCTGGACATCTAGCTTTGAATTCAGGTGCACTGAAATTGTGCTACCTCACCACCTGGCACACTGGGGGAATATCAGGCACTGAGCTCTAATCTATGTATTCGCCAAATTTGACAATTGTGTGATGATAATGAAATCATGGACTGAGGCCACTGGCAACAACGTGTTAATATAAAATGCTTTTTAAAATTTAAGAAAAGCCTACACTTTTAACTTTAGAATCTACGAGAAATATTCTCCATTTAAAGCGAGATCAAGATGTAAAATCTTACCTGTTCAGTTTCTCTCTTAAGCATCAGAATAGAAGGACAGAGATGAGGCATATAGAGAATCAACAAGTGATTTAGCTCCTTCACCAGTTTCCATGACAACCCTACTATATAAAACTAAAAAGAAAATGCATTAAAAAAATTCAAGCTTTGCCTTGGCCTTGATCATTGACACTTTCAACATTACTTTCTTCAATACAATATGTTTAACAATCAAATGCATATATTAGATATAATTTTGACATTAAATATAGAAAATTTTATGAACCTTAATGCATGGTAGTCAGTGTATAGTAGGAAGGAAAAAAAACAGATTTTCTTTTTAAAAGTTAACTCAAAAAATTATGAACTCTTACATATTTGACAATGACTGAAATGCAATTGTCCATAAATTCCTAGTTTAAAAAGGATTTACACAGACTGAGTTTGTTCCATCTGTTCTTACACAAAATGTCTTTCATGCCATTCCCTTGGAATTTCTTTGCTGACCCTGAGTCACTGAAGATGAATGATGTTGTCCCAACAGGTTGTCCCAACAGAGTCAATAGCAGCCTTAAAATCCTTCAGAATGGATCCTTTGGGACCCTAAGCCTTGAAAATAAAGATGCATTTTGAGTCGTAGAGTCCTTGTGGCTCTGAAAGAGAAAAGGTAATCCTGTGACACTCAGCACTCAATCCTCAGATTGGAGACCTCTAATATACACACATAAACACATACATCTGGTTCTTCTGTCACAGAAATGCCTATAGTTCTACAGCACAATGCTGTCTGGAGTCAGTTTCCTCAAATGATGTTTTCCTGCCCTATGTATTAGAGAAAATTAATATTCTTAACTGGTTTCTGGCTTCTCTATCCAGATCCCTGATAATACTTGAAGTGTTTAAATGGGCATTTTCTTTATAGAATCATAGGATTTCATTTTCCAAATATTTGACTTTTTTCCTACACATTATGATTACTTATTATTAGATTTGCCTTTATCTTTCTGTTTGAATTTATTCTCAGTATTTCTTTAATCATTCTTAATAAAATGTGCATGAACGTATATTTATTGCCAGGCCCTAGAGATGGAGTCATGGATAAGATATGGTCCTTGCCGCTAATTGATTTATGCTTAGAGTTTTGGAGAAAAACACAATTTACACCAGGGATGCCAGGAAAGGCTTCTGGGAACTGTTATTTCTGACCTAATTTTTTTCTGGGGAAGGAGGAATTATCTACTTAAAGAATTGAGAAAAAAATATTTTTGGCAGAAGAAATTTCAGGTGTGAGAGAGTGGTAGTCTGAAAGATTGACAGATGCAGAGAACTGGAAAGATTATCAATTAAATATGGCATAGATGTGAGAGCAGAGGGAAATGAAGCTAAAAAATATGGTAGGTAATGAAAACCATGGGGCGCTGTTGTTAAATTTTATGTAAATATTTATGATTATTTTTGCATGTGATAATTTGCTTATATTAAAGGGTAGAAAACAGCATGATAAGAGACATTTTGGAAGCCATTGGAGTCAGTTTTAAGAATTTATAAAGAATTTAATGCATCTAGTAGAAGTAGGAATGAGAAGAGAACAGGATATTTTTAAGATGTATTAAGTAGGTAATTTCTATAGGATTTCTGTAACTTTTTATTCTGAAAGAATTTGAAACTTATAGCAGTATTTCAAAGACAGTACAGAGAGCCCCTGAATACCTTTCACCCAACTTCCACCCGATGTTAACGTTTTACGTAATTGATTTTACATAATCAATTACTTAAAATCATCAAAACTAAGAAATTAACATTGGTAAAACATTCTTAACTAAACTATTGAGTTTATTCAAATTTCTCCAGTTTTTCCATTAATATCCATTTTGTTGTCCAGGATCCAATCCAAGACACTCATTCAGTTTAGTTGTCATACCTTCTTAGTCACTTCCCATCTGTGGCAGTTCTACATTCTTTGTCTTGTATGACTGTGACACTTTTGAAGACTATGGGTTAGGTATTTGTAGAATATCACTCAGTATACATTATCAGATGTTTTCTCATGATTAGACTGATGCTGTGGAATTTGGGAAAGAATAGTATAGACGTGAACTGTCCTTCTCATAGCATATCAGGAAGTACAACATGCCAATGTCAATATTAATGATACTAATGGCTATCATTTGGCTAAGGTGCTGTTTTCAAGGTTTCTCCATTGGAAAGTTACCTTCTTTTTTTTCCTTTTTAAAAGTCTATTTGTTAGAAGTCTGTCATTAAGTCTACCCATCACTAGAGAGGAGAGGAATTAAGTTTCATCTGCTAGAATTCATGGACACACATTGAAACTACTAGAGTTAAGTATTTGAAGGATGATAATTGGAGAGTTTGCAAGTTTCTCCCACTAATTTTAATGTTCCTCTAGCTCCTAGCAATTATTACTGTCATGCTCTGTAAGTGATTTACTATTTCCCTTATTTCTTCTACATTTATTAATTGAAATTATATTGTAAGAAAATGTCACTCCTTTTTGATTTATGTATTTATTTAATTACATAATCAATTATTTACATCAGAAATAACTCATAAATGTTTATATTTCTCATTAGGCTATAATCATATTCTATATCACTTGTCATTTAAATTGCTCTAGCGTTGGCCATGGGGAGCTTTCAGGTTAGCTGGTATGTCCTTTTAGCATGTCTCCATTTCATTTTTTTGTTTGCACTTTGTTTGTGTCACAAAAACGTGTTCCAGGCTCATTTTCCGTTTTCCCTGCCCTATTCTAGAATCATCCACGGAGCCTTTGTTCCCTTTATTTAAGAAGCATATTTAGAAAATAAGATCTGGGTTTGAGGTGTTCTTGTTGCTCTTGTGTTGTCCCTTCTTCAAGGACCTCCCAGTGGACAGAGCTAAAAAATACGTATTTATATGCCTACACACACATATTAACATATTTATTAGTATATATGTATGAATATGTATACAGTGTCTATGTGTATATATAGTGCAAATGTTCAAATGGACATCTCAGACTCTGTTTTGTTACTGGTAGCTCACTCTAGCATTCCCCTTTTATTTATAACTTCTTTCTCTGGAAGTAAGAAACTTGACCCTTATTACCTATAGTGTAGTTATCTACAAATTTAAACCCAACGTACATATAAATTACATCATCATCTGTCTTGTTATCCCTATAGTGTTTTTTATAAATATATTTATTTACTTGATGTCTGTACAAACATTCAGGCATAATTATCTCAGAGAATTCCATAGTCTGGAAATGGCCCATATTTCTCCACTATGCTCAACCATAATTGCTAGCCTACAAAAAAACTTAAATTATTCTATAAGTACTCTGTAAATGCTTTTTACAATTAAGTTTAAATATATATGTTTACACACACCTATATGTGTGTACACATATTGCTACACTTGTATATAATGGTAAATAATAGAAATACATATATAAAATATGTATTTTTCTATTTTAAAATTTAATCCTGTCATATAATACATAAAACACTAGAAGCTTGATCTGAATCTTAACAAAACAATTAGATTAGTCCTATTAATAATCTTTCACAATGTATTTGATCCTAAAAAGAAATTTACAATCATTTTAATTTGACTGTTTAATACTGTAACATACTGAGAAAATAGAAACAAAACCATGCTACCAATCAAAACGGACATATTGTTCTATTTGACCTAATTCTTCATGGGTGTTCAAGGGGAAAATGAATAAAATTATTTTATTATATAAAATGGAATAACTTAATTTAGAAACTCTTCAATTATGTTTCTTTTCTTTTCTTTTTTAATTTCAAAATCTTACAGGGCTACAAATGTTTTGATTACATGTATCGATTTTGTCATGCTTCAGTTAGGGTTATAGTGTTCATTGTAACAGTTAGGTAGGTTTTTGTCCATCCCTCTCCACGCCCCCCATCCCGTGATTGATTTCCACTGAGTTTTACTTTCCTCTGTGCACACATGTGCTCATAGGTTAGTTCCAGTTAATAGTGAGCACATGTGGCGTTTGTTTTTCCATTCTTTAGATATTTAGGATAATTGTCTCCAGTTCCATCCAAATTATTGCAAAGGCCTTAATTCATCTTTCTTCATGGCTGATTAGTATTCTGTTGTATACATATACCATGTTTTGGTATATATTTTAATCCACTCATGAATTGAGGGGCACTTGGGTTGATGCCACATCTTTGCAATTGTGAACTGTGCTGCAATAAATATACAACTGCAGGCGTCTTTTTGATAAAATGAGTTCTTTTCCTTTGGTTAAATATCCAGTAGTGGGATTGCTTGATGAAATGGTAGATCTACTTTTAGTTCTTTGAGGAATCTCCATAATGTTTTCTATAGAGGTTGTACTAATTTGCAGTTCCACCAACAGTGTATAATAATTCCTTTCTCTCTGCAACCATGCCAGCATCTATTAGTTTTGGACTTTTTAATAAGAGCAATTCTAACCTGGCTTTAATTTGCATTTCCCTGATAATTAGTAACATTGGGTATTTTTTTCTTATGTTTATTGGCCATTAGTCTATCTTCTTTTGAAAATTTTCTGTTCATAATTTTTACCCACTTTTTAGTGAGTTTGTTTGCTTTTTCCTTGCTGATTTGCTTGAGTTCTTTGTAGATTCTGGTTATTAGCCCTTTATGGAATGTATAGCTTGTGCACATTTTTTAACCATTCTGTAGATTGTCTATTTGCTCTGCTGATTATTTCTTTATTTGTACAGAAGCTTTTTAACTTAATCATGTCCCATTTATTTATTTTTCTTGTTGCTGTGATTGCCTTTGGGATCTTCTTCATAAATTCTTTGCCTAGGCCGATATCTAGAAGAGTTTTTCCAACATTTATTTCTAGAATTCTTATGGTTTTATGCCTTACTTACATTTAAGTCTTTTATCCATCTTGAATTAAATTTTGTGAGTGGTGAGAGATATGGATCCTGTTTCAATCTTCTGAATGTGGCTATCCAATTTTCCCAGCCCCATTTATTGAATAGGGACTCTTTTCCCCAGCATATATTTTTGTCTGCTTTGTCAAACATCAGTTGACTGTATGTGGATGATTTATATTTGGGTTCTCTGTTCTGTTCCATTGGTCTATGTATCTCGTTGTGCCAATACCATGCTTTTTGGTTGCTATATCCTTGTAGCATAGTTTCAAGTCTGGTAATGTCATGCTTCCAAAATTGTTCTTTTTGCTTAAGATTGATTGGGCTACTCGGTCTTTTTTCTGTTTCCAAACAAACCATGGAATAACTTTTGGAAGACAGAACTAAGAAATTGATTTCACTGAGCCATAACCCAGGTGTTGGCAGGGGCATGCTCCTTTTTGGAGGCTCTACGGGAAACTCAGTTTTCTTGCCTTTTCCAGTTGCTAGAGGCTGCCCACATTACTTGGCTCATGTACACACATTAAGTTTTGAAAGCCAGCAATGGCAGGAAGTGTCTTTCTTACATCACATCACTCTTACTCTGACTGTTCCGCTTCCTATCTCTAATTGAAAGGACTCTATGATTAAATTGCACCCACCTGTATAATCAAGGCTAATTTCCCTATTTTGATGTTAATTGATTAGCAACTTTAACTCCACCTGCTGCTTTAATTACCTTCTGCTGTATAAGGTAATACATTCACAGGTTCTGTGGATTAGGACATGAGGGTTCTATCATTCTGCCTACCACTTTCCGCAATAAACATTAATATATTCATATTTTTTCTGTAAAGGGAAAATACAGTAGAATGCAGCAAAAGAATTTTCAAGAGCAAAGTTTATAGCAATAAATTCCTACATAAAAAGTGAAAAAATTCCAAATAAACAATCTAAATTCACACTTCAAGGAAATAGGAAAAGAAGAACAAACTAAGACCAAAGTTACCAGAAGGAAGTAAATAACAAAGATCGAGCAGAAATAAATGCAATAGAGACTAAAAAAGCAATATAAAAGTTTAACAAAACTAAGAGTTTGTGTTTTGAAAAAATACATAAAATAGATAAACCTTTAGCTAAACTAAGGAAAAAAAGAGAAGACTCAAAATCAGAAAAAAAATCACTGAAGACATTACAACTGATACCACAGAAATACAAAGGATCACAAAAGACTACTATGAATAATCATAGACCAACAAATTAGATAGACTAGAAGAAATGGATAAATCCCTAGATACATACAGCCTACTAAGACTGAATTGTGAAGAAATAGAAAATCTGAACAGACTAATAACAAGTAAGAAGATTGCATCAGTAATAAAGAAAAAGATTACATCAGTAATAAAGAAGAGTCCAGGACCTGGTGGCTTCACTGCTGAATTCTACTAAATATGTGAGCTAATATCAATCCTTCTTGAATTCTTTCAACAATCAAAGAGGAGGGAATACTTTTTGTTGAAGCCAGCATTACCTTGATGCCAAAGCCAGATAAGAACATTACAAGAAAATGGAATTACAGGCCAATATCCTTGATGAACATAGATGCAAATATCCTCAAAAAATACTAGAAAACCAAATCAAAAACACATTTTAAAAATCATCTACCATGATAAAGTGGGATTTATCCCTGGGATGCAAGAATGGTTCAATGTATGCAATGTGATATATCACATTAACAGAATGAAGGACCAAAACCATATGATCATCCTAATAGATGCAGAAAGAGCATTTGACAAAATTCAATATTCTTTCATGATAAAAACCTCTTACAAAATTATACATAGAAGGTATTTAACTCGACAAAATAAAGACCATATATGAGAAGCTCACAACTAACATTACACTTAATGATGAAAAATTGACAGCCTTTCCTCTAAGATATAGAACAAGACAAAGATGTCCATGCTTGCCACTTCTATTCAACATGGTTTTAGAAGTACCCACACAAACACCCCAAACAACCCAGGTAATCATGAGCATAGGAACCAAGCTAGAGTCATCACATTATCTGATTCCAACTGGAGTATTTTGAACTATATTAAGTAAAACAGCATGGTACTGGCAAAAAGACAAACAAACAAACAAAAATTGCACATAAACGAACAGAATGAAGAGAAAGCCCAGAAATGAACCCACACATGTATTGTCAATTGATTTTCCACAAAGGTGCCAAAAACACACAATGAGAAAATGACAGTTGATTTAATGAATGGTGTTGGGAAAACTGTATATCTACATGTGGAAGAAAGAAACTGAACTCTTACCTCACAGCAACTCAAAATGGAATAAACACTTAAAAATAAGACCCAAAACTATAAAACTGATAGAAGAAAACACAAGGGAAAAATGCTTGACGTTGATCTGGGCAATGGATTTTTGGTTTTGACCCCAAAAGTACAGGCAATAGAAGCATACAACAATTAAGCAATTCAAAGTTTCTTTTTTTAGTGGGTGGCATGGAAGAGGTTTACTTGTTTGTTTTTTATTTGTTTGTTTAAAATGGCAATACCCATTTGAATATATTAAATCCTATCCTAAGGATCCAACTCAACATAAAAATTTGAGCAATATTCTGGCCGGGCGCGGTGGCTCACGCCTGTAATCCTAGCACTCTGGGAGGCTGAGGCGAGTGGATCGCTCAAGGTCAGGAGTTCGAAACCAGCCTGAGCAAGAGTGAGACCCCGTCTCTACTATAAATAGAAAGAAAGAAATTAATTAGCCAACTAAAGATATATATAGAAAAAATGAGCCGGCCATGGTGGCGCATGCCTGTAGTCCCAGCTACTTGGGAGGCTGAGGCAGAAGGATTGCTTGAGCCCAGGAGTTTGAGGTTTCTGTGAGCTAAGCTGACGCCATGGCACTCACTCTAGCCCGGGCAACAGAGTGAGACTCTGTCTCAAAAAAAAAAAAAAACAAAAAACTTTGTACCTGTTAAACAGTCACCTCTCATCCACGCCCCACCCCATCTTCCCCAGCAACCACCATTCCACTGTCTGTCTCTGTGACTTTGACTACTCTAGATAACTCCTATAAGTGGAATCATGCAATATTTACCTTTTTGTGACTGACTTATTTCACGTAGCATAGCACCCTGGAGGCTTGTTCGTGTTGTGGCATGTGTGAGAATTTCCCTCCCTGCTAAGGCTGACTCCTACTCCATTAGATGGGTAGATCGTATTTTGTTTCCCCACTCATCTGTTCGGGGACACTCAGCTTGCTTTCCTCTTTTGGCGACTGCAAATAGTGCTGCTATGAGCACGGTGTACAAATAGCTCTTCAGGGCCCTGACTTCAATTCTTTCGAGTACATACCCCGAAGTAGAATTGCTGGATCACACGGCGATGCCACGTGCACCTTTTTGAGGAACCGACGCACCGTTTTGCAAAGCAACGGCACATTTTTACATTCCCACCAATAGCACGCGAGGGTTCCAATTTTTCCATGTCTTTCCCAACACTGGTGCCTTCTGCTTTGTTTTGTTTTTGACAGTAGCCGTCCTAGTGGGTATAATGTGGTATCTCCTTGTGGTTTTGATTTGTATTTCCCTGCTGATTTGTGATATCGAACATCTTTTCATGCGCCATGGTTTTCCTTTTTTACAGTCAATAGCAGTCTCTTTCATTGAACAAAGAGAGTCAGTGCTGGGACAACGAGGCCGGGGTTCAAGTCTACCATTTACCAGCTACATCCTTGAGCAGATAACTGCCCCTTCTTTAAACCTGACATGTTTTTAAGAGAACAAACCTAGTTTCACTTTTCTACCCATTTTATGTTTGCTTTTATTATTTTAATTACATAACAAATTCATCGAAGATCTTAGGAATGGCACAACAATTAAAAAAAAAAAGAAATTCAAGTTTGTTGTAGGAGAAATAGAAAACGCAGGTAGGTAGTTGGAAACAAAAAGCACCTTATAATCTCACACCCAGAAATAAACAATATTTATAATAATATTAAATATATCATCTTCTAATCAACTGTTTTTTACTTAAAATATTACACTCTTCCCAGCTGTATAATACGGGTCCACAAATCGTTTTTAGTGTTAGTGAAATGTTCCTTAGGAGCACACTTAATGTTTGAACTCATCCCCTCCTGCTGGGCATGTAGGCTACTTCCATCCCGCCCGGTTTTAAGTCACCTATGAATAGAGTGATTCCTTTACTCGGTGCTTTCTTTATACTGTTCCCGAGTGATTCCGGAAATTCGGACAGAGTGGCAGGAACCCCTTGTGGATGTAAACATTAAATTAATTAAGACTTCGAGCTTTGGCCCTACACAGGGCTCTCTGCTGTCAGCTTGGAAAATTTTTTCTTTTCTACCCTTTGAGCTCATTCCCATTGTAAAAACGGGAGGTCACAAAGAGGTCACAAGAAGGCATGAGATGATAATACCTGTAGGAGAATGTTGACTTCTGAAGAAAGGAGAAGGGATCGTTATTTACTGATAACCTACCATTTCCCGGCAATTCCCGGCATGCCGCCGAGCAGCTCCGGTTCAACGCCCCCTGATATTTGATGTAATGAAGCGTCTCGCGGCCCCCTGGGGTTGCATCATGCAGCAAGAAGGCAGGATAAGCACAAACAGGAAGATTTTCTTTTTCTCACAGAATCACTCTCTCAATTTTCTCCTCGTCTGCCCGGCACCGGGTGCCAGGAAATCTCCCACCACCCTTGTCCCAGTAGAAGTATCACAGTTGCAAAGAGGCCTCCCCTTGCCGGGTCCCCGCAGACCTCGGTTGCCCTGTGTCGTCCCTTCCTCCAGCGGAGCTCCCTGCGCCCCGCCTGGAACCGCTCCGGCCCGCGCCCCACGCGGCCCCACGGGAAAGGGAGCGCCAATCCACGTGGGACCACGACGAGTGTCCTTGATGTTCGCCATGTGCTCGTGGACGTCAGGCACCGGCTCAGCCTGGCACGCAACGTCCTGGGGGATGCACGCAAAAATCCCAAGCAGATGCTATTTTCATTCCCATTTTATATTTATAAAGTGGGGTGACAGAAGCTCAGAGTGCCAACACCTTCCAGCTAGTGAGTGGGGTGCAGGATTTTAACCCCTCGAGTGTCAGACCCCAGTGCTCCCAGTTACTGCGGTAGGTACCCGCCTCTCTGCACCGTGGCTCTGGCCATGATGAAGCTGGTGACAGGCCACTGGGACATCCTCTAGACTTTCTAACGAGAGTGTTAACCTGTCTTTTTGATCAACACACGACAGCCATGTGTCACATTAAAAAGACCAGTGACAATGAAACCAAACAGAAGAAGGAAAGGGTAGGAAGTGGATGTGAACTGGGAGACAGGAGATTCCGGCTCGTGTTGTAGGAGACAAGGGGAAGGACATGCTCTGGGGCGTCAGACTTTCCTGGACTCAGATTCTGGCTTTGCTACTTAATAGCTGTGTGACTCCAGGTAACTTCCTTGACTCTCTGAGGTTCTTACCTGTGAACAATAGTATCTACTCTGTAAGGTTGTTGCAAGGTTTAGATAAGACAATATAAATAGAGTCTGGCATATAGTTTTAGAAAAAGGCCAATTACATAATTGCAAATACACACACATACATACATATTAATAATATATGATACATATATGCACACATTCACGTATATGAACTTATATACATAATTGCACAGAGACACACACATACATATATAAAGTACAAGGTCAGAAACTAAACTGTATATATGTAAATATGTGTACGTATACATATGTAGTCATGTATATAAATTCATATTCATGTGTATATATGAATTAGATCAGAAACTAAATACAGTTACAATTCTTCCTCATAAGAATAATTATTCTTCTTTGAATGTCACTTCTTCAGCGACATGTCCCTGACAATTCTGTGAAAATTATTGTAAATTATGATCATTTCACACCCTAAGTTCTCTAGTTTGTTGCAAGTTTTTTCTCAGAATAATATTATTAAACTTTTAGAAGAACATATATTTTGTAAAAATTTGGTACATCCCAGCTGGGTATGGTGGCTCATGCCTGTAATCCCAGCACTCTGGGAGGCTGAGACGGGAGGATCACTTGAGCTCAGCTGATCCTCAAGTCCAGCCTGAGCAAGAGTGAGGCTCTATCTCTACAAAAAAAAAAAGAAAAAGGAAAGAAAGAAAGAAAGAAAGAAAGAAAGAAAGAAAGAAAGAAAGAAAGAAAGAAAGAAAGAAAGAAAGAAAGAAAGAAAGAAAGAAAGAAAGAAAGAAAAATTAGCCA
>CAUYRT010011776.1:0-17362 GCA_963574885.1 Lepilemur ruficaudatus
TGATTTGATCATTATTGCTTTATAATACAACTTGAAGTCTGAAAGACTGATGCAAATATTATTACTTTATACAATTTATAGATGTAAAAACTCAGTAACTGAGTACTGATTTATCTTTAGTCACAGAGCTAATAATTGGCAGATCCAGGATTAGTATTCAAGCAGTCTATCTTCAGAATCTATGCTATTACTACTCCTTGTCACAATTTTATTGGTTTAACCATCCCTTTTACTTCACAGACTCTGATTCCATTAAATATGCATTTTTCAAAGGCAATACTCAAAATATTCCTAAACTAGATCATATAGATTTTGAAAGTTCATTAAAAAGTCCTTCCATATACATTAAAAGTTATAATGAGGCAAATCTTCTGGAAAGGGTCTATTGTTTAGATGTCTGTATTCTAGACATGACTTTAAGATTCTTTTCAATTTATCCCAACTTCCAGCAGAACTCTTCACAACACTTTTTAAAACTTAAGATAACTTAAATAAATCAGCAAATTAGTCATCAGAATCAAATACTAATCTATTATCCCCTTACACTTGGCTTCATCAAAAACAAATATGAGAACAAGAGTCTGCATATAACATTTTTTCAAACAAATGGTAATAAATGTTCTAAAGTCAAAATACATTTCAAACCTATCATCTCTGACTCCTTTCACATAAACTGGTAAATTCGAATAAGCAAAACAACACTCTCCTCTATGTTTTCCAATTAATAGGGTTTTAATATGCTTAGAAAATATCTGGTTGAATTTAGTGAAACAGCCAATTATGAACCAGGTGTTTCAATTGTATAAATAGCCAAAATATGGACTGCATTAATTATGGCACATCTTTATCTCAGCTCCAAACCATCAAACTAAAAATGGAATAAAGAGTATTGCATATTTCCCCAACTTATATATAGATTGTGTTTTAATATCTCATTACATTTTTAAAGGATATAATAAAATCTCTAAGGCCTGTAGAGCTCCTTGGTAATTATAAATACAAGATGGCATTAATAACAAACTTTTATTTCCATTCATTTTTCTCATTAATTCATTTTTTAAAAAATTTGTATATTGCAATGAGATTTTTTTTTTCTTCGCTTGTTACAGATGTTTGGATTCTCTAATCCCCCGAGGTATCAGGGGCCTGCATATCCCATCTGCAGTGATAAACATATCTGGTGATTAGAATTTCATACAAAGCAAAATACTAATACATCATTAAGCCTACAAAATATTTAGTCCTCCATATGTTGTTTGTGCTTCAGATTTCTCAAACATTTTGCTATAAAATAAAATGCAGAATAAATAATAGATACAAAAGTAAAGAGTATTTAGATTTTTTAACTTCATTGTTTTACATTCTATTTGCATAAAGTATACAGTTCAACTCTCAGTGTTCCTCATTCCCTTGACATGAACTCTGAATATTCAGTGTATGAGGCTTGCAGAAGATATTGGTATTAGTAATACATTGGCATTAAATTGAGCTTAATTTAAGATGGGTGGGAAAGCCTCATTAGAAGTTTCCTGATTGGGCATTAATTGCCAGTCATTTTGCACAAAGTAAACTCTGTATTTTCCAAAGTCTATGCAATGAAGTAAGGATTCTGTTTTTGCTACAGAGCTTAAATGTAACTTCATGTTATCATTTAAGAAATAAACAATTAAGAAATACTTATACACATTTTATTGCATATAATAAGCCAGAGGAAAAAGGCCCAAAATAAAGTAATAGGAGGAAAACTACGTCAATTGTATAATATGGAGCAAAAATCAATTCTCAAATCTGGACTCTCTGGTAATTAACAGCAGGTAATGTTAATTTTTTTTCAACTTTGATATTAAAGCCATTTGCTGTCCTTTTCTACTAGCTTTATTGGCCTTACCGAAGTTCTACTCATCCCTTTTCTTTCCTGAGTTCATTTTATCTAGGATTATTTTAATTCAGAAATAGAACAGTAAATACTAGAGAGGCTACACAAGTCAGTCTCCCCTAGTGAAAATATGTGAAAGACACAATATTTCACCCAATGAACAAAATCACAATCAAAGAGCTGAATCCAGCAAAGCTTGAGATCTGAATATTTTAGTTTCAAAGTTAAACATAAATATGACCTTGGAGATTAAACAATTTAATATTTTTCTTATTTAATGAAGGCTAGGGGACTTCTGAGTACAAACACCCTTGAAGCATATTTTTCATAAAACCAAATTAACCAAAAATGGGAATGACCTTTCAGGTCAGTCAGACCATCCCCTGGAGACCATAGAGGGCAGTTGCCTAGAATAAATACACCAGTGTTTTGTCCCCTCGAGTGTTAGAGTTCCCTAGTGTTAGGCCAGCTTCTGACCTTTTATTTACAGTGTTATTTATTATTCATATTTTATTAAATATTTAAAATGCCACCTATTGTATTTGAAGACTATTATGAGAAGAAAAGGTCCCTGTTCTTCAGATTCAGCTAGTTAATATCCTGGACTTGGCATTAATTATCTGTAACTTCCTTTCAATCTCCTGAAGCTCCGTGCTTGTATTGGGCAGTTGCAAATCCTTTTGGCAGAAACCGAACATGGTCACGAAAATGGCAAGACTAAGGAATTAGTTCTCTCTTGACCACTTCATTCATAAATATATCCATCATTTCTTTCACCTCAAGTATTACAATTACCTACTAATTTTTCTTTCCTCTTCTAATAACTCCCTAATTTAATCGCTTGGATTCTCCACTGTTGACCAATATTAACAAAGACATATAACAGAGAAAAGGAGGGCATTTGGTAAAAATAAATAAATAAATAAATAAATAAATAAATAAATGTATGACTCTTTCTTGGGGGGAGGGTGGTAGGTACCTCTATGGCCATTGCTTATACGGAATTTATTAAATCAATAGAGGCTCCTCTCTCTCTCTCCGGTCCTCCTTCCCTCCCTTTCTCCTTCTCCCATGAGGTGGAAGTTAAAAGTTGAAAGGAAGAGGAATGTTATTCTGATAACTTAACTGCTTTCCTCCTAAGTCTAGTGTCTAGTTCTTCCTGGGACCTCTGTATTCTTACATTAAGAGAAATGAGAAAAATCTACAAACTTTATCTTTGAAAAGATTAACCCTAGGGCTGTGCAAAAAGATTTTGTAAGAAAATATATATAGCATTTGAGTTAACAATGAAATGACAACAAAAAGGAAACCAAATACAAACCAACCAGAAAACAAATCATTTTTCTGTGATGTTAGAAATCAATGCATTCTAGCTGCAGAGAAATAGAAGTGTCTCGATGATATTTGTGATGGGCATGAGCTGTTCCTGGCCATGCATAAGCAGTCCAGAAGCAAGGCTGACAACTGGTCAGATAAGGGAACATGGCATAGATCTCCTATGTTTGGTATGAACATCTTGAAATACACATTTAAATGCAGTCAAATGCATCCTGAAATGTATTTTATTTTTACTCTTTCCAAAAAAAATTATTTAAAATGACAGCCTCACCTTAGTTACATTTTAGGTTGTGAAGAAAAGGGCCTATGTGGAGAAATAGCACTGCCACCATAGCAAATGCTGTGACCAGCGGGAGGAGCAAGCTCACAGAGGTTGTCAGAAGCGGGACCTATGAGGGGTAGGCCAGAGTGCAGAAGCAGATAACATAGTCTAGCACATGTGACCTTGAAAAAAACTTGAACAAAGAATAATCTACCACTACACTCACCTCCACCTCCTCAAAAAAAAAAAAAAGGTCAGGCAAAGTCAGGCCGTCATAATTTGGATTATTCTAATCTCAGTCTGTCTGCTGCTCTGATTGCTAATTTTCATTCTCAAATCCTTTTCTATATACCTCCTCAATTTTTTTTCATTTATTTTCCTCCTCATTTTTTCCTTACTCCACATCCCTCAACAACTTCAAAGGATCCTGACATCAATTTTCATTTCTTAACATCTATTTTCTATTGAGTCGGAAAATAAATCAGACTTCCTTGGATTAAATCTTAGATCTGTCACTTATTATTTGTGTGACCTTGGAGAAATGAACACATCTGAAACTTGGATTCCTCAGATATAATATGGAAATAAAAATTAGGACATACGTAGATGTTTTTGATGAGTAAATGAGGTTATTTGGGTAAAGCACTTGGCAGAGTGCCTGGCATACAGTATATCGATACTAGCTGCAATTATTATTAATTATAATTAGTTAGATGATTCTAAATATGTATCTCCGACCATGGTATTTATACTCTTCCTCAGCCTGTATTTCCAGCTCCTTGCTGATTATGTCTTACTATCACTGCATATTCAACATTTGTTAAACTAAACTCATCCTTTTTTAACTTTTCAAACTAAGCTCCTTTATGCTAATATCCAATTTTCTCTATGTATTGATCTAGTTAGTTAGTAAATTCTCTATCTACTATTGATATATCCTGAACATTCCTTCCCACCTGTCCATTCCCAAAGCAACGGTGTTATCAATGTAGGTAAACAGAGAACCTTCAGAATAAGATCTATTTCTTACTCACTAAAAGATTTTAAGACAGAATGGTTTGAATGCCCAGACATCTATCTGCATATGGACTTTCCTTTTAGTTTATATAGATGACATAATAAATAAAAATAATATTACCATATTCTTTAAATCTTTCATATTTTATTGGCCCTATATGTTTATGTAGCATATAAGTATCTAGATTCTCCTCTTGAGCACGTGGCCATTCAAAAGTAAAAGGCAGTCTAGGCACCTGAAAACTTGATAAATCAGAAAAATTCTAGAGGTGCTATTTGAATGAATGTTAGAGTATATGATTCTAGAATGGACATCAAAGTCTTTCATGCTCACTCTGAACTGAAGAGGAGAGGCCCTTCTTAATTGGAAACAAGAGATATGTGTTCACTGTCTGATGTTGATACGCTCTATTTAATTAGATTTTGCACTGTATACATTTTAAATTGGGGCAGGGTGAATGATATGTACATATATATACATACTATATATGTAAATATATACTTGCATATATGCATACATGTGTGTTTTATATTTATACCTGTATTCTTAGTATGCTTTCTTGGAATATACATCATTAAAAGTTTTCTTAAAAATTCTGGTTTTGAGATTATGCAATTGAATACTCTAAAAGAGTGGTCCCCAGACTTTTTGGCACTAGGACCCGATTTCATGGAAGACAATTTTTCCATGGACTAGAGTGGGTTTGGGGGATGGTTTTGGGATGATTCAAGTGCATTACATTTACTGTGCAGTCAAACTTCTCTGCTAATGATAAT
Organism: Lepilemur ruficaudatus; assembly: GCA_963574885.1. Classification (NCBI taxonomy): domain Eukaryota; kingdom Metazoa; phylum Chordata; class Mammalia; order Primates; family Lepilemuridae; genus Lepilemur; species Lepilemur ruficaudatus. The sequence continues at coordinate 5,271 of CAUYRT010011776.1, forward strand.
CTGTATTTGCAGCCGCTTCCAAGCACTAACATCTCTGCGTCAGCTCCACCTCAGATCATCAGGCATTAGATTCTCATAAGAAGCACACCATCCGGATGCCTTGCATGCACAGTTTACAATAGGGTCTGTGCTCCTATGAGAATCTAATGCCGCTCCTGATCTGACAGGAAGGTGGAACTTATGCAGTGATACAGATGATGGGGATTGGCTGTAAATACAGAGGAAGCTTTGCTCACCTGCTTGCCCACCACTCACCTCCTGCTGTGCCACCTGGTTCCTAACTGGCCACAGACTGGTATGGGTCGGTCTGCAGCCCAGGGGGTGGAGACTACAGCTCTAAAATAGTGCCCATCAGTAGCCAAATAATGTGGCCTGGTTCAAAATGTGTTTTCTTTATTTCATTTTCTATCCATAAAGAACTTATAAATTGTGACACTGGGGTATATCTTAGTATTGTTATTAATTTATTTTTGTTTCTTTTGCTGATGTCAAATAGTAGGGCAATTAGGCTAACAGTGATACTACCTCCAGTTAGGAGTGACTGGTGTAGGCTCCTGGAGTATATTATTACTACATTTGTGATGCGATTTATAATGAGAAAAATAAATAGCAAAAGCATATGATTATTTCTGTAATTTAACTTACATTTTCTAAAACTGGTAATAACTAGCGTAATTTGGATCTCATAAAAGAAACAGAGATGCTCTACTGAATCTAAAATCAAAGCCTGTGAAAACCTTTTATGCACAGTGTAAACAGACATGTTTAATATAAGCATCTGCCAATCTAATCTGATAATTTTGCTCATGTTGTATTTTTTGCCCATTTGGCATGTTTTTATGCAGCAATTTATATACAACACTGTATCAGCATATATGGGGGTATACAACCAGCTGTGTCCTATTATATAATTTACAAAAAAAAAATAAAAAGTCTGACAAAGAAAATTGCTTTCCAATGAAATATATAGGGAAAAATTCTAAGATGTGAAACCTGCTGACCTATTTTCCAATTGAGCCCACAAGGGCATATCATGTGCTTAGCCCTTTGGCTACAATGTTGACTCCTCTTAAACAGACTGGCATGTCTACTCCCAGGCAGAATTTGTACATTTGCTTCACAAATGACCCTACCATTTTTGAAGTCAACCCTTTGAAAACATAGATAAGAGCTATGTGCTCTTTACTCTCTAAAAGGGTTTCTAGAATTTTTTTTTTCCCAATATGAAAGTTTTGATTAGTAGTAAACAGAGTAAACAGTGGTGGTGAGTAACAATGTACAATCAGAAGCATACATGAGATGAGCAGCTGCCAGTAGTTAACATAGTTTCTGCTCACTGTTTTCCAAAGCACTGCTTATGTTATAAAGGAAAAAAATTCAGGGAAATAAAATGGTACAAAATGAGTATGGGTCATAATCCTATCAGTGCTTCTCCTCCCATTCTCCACCTCCAATTAATTTTCCCAGATGTTTATTTGCTGAGCTTCTTAAGGTGAGAATCCTTTGACAGAATCTCAGTGAGTCAAGTACATTGGACAATAAACATCCCTTGTACACCTCTTAGGTTTTAATAGCTCATTGTCTTTAAATGCTTCACACACATTGGCAAGATTGTCTCTTCTGTAGGATAGCTTCAAAAGTGTAAGGCTGGAGCTCCCCCTCCCTTTTTCCAGACCCCTGCCCCATTTTGCTGCCTGCAGCTGCAGTGCTCAAATATGCCTAACCACAAGGCTTATCGGAATACAGTTCCTGGAACCATTATGCTGCGCTCCACCCCAAAACCACAATGGAAAGTCCCCAGCTCTCCCTACCCTAAAACTTCCCCCTCCCCTCACCTAATATAAAAGTTCTTGCCTTAGCCGTGGGCCGCACAACTTCTTGGGCCCCAACTCACGGGACCCTTGAACCTCACCAGGGAGTGCTCTGACAATAAACACTATGCTTGTTTAGCCCACATTTGGCCTCCTCATTTTATTCCAAAACTTTACAAAAAGGATTCATTTTTCTTATGGCATTTAATTCTTGTTTTTGTCTAATTCTCTTTATTCTTGTTCAAGGCTCAATGAATTAATTTTTTCATTTTATTTGGTGGCCGATGTGAGTCTACATAGAGCATGGGGTTTTATCCTTCTGTAACTGCTGTTTGTATCTAGATAGCCTGAGGTTCATAAAAATATTTTGAAAAAGCCTCAAGGTGGTTCTGATACACTATCTATCCATTTTGAATCACCGACTAGGGTGAGAATGTACTGTTCTAATGGACTTTTTGTTTCTGGTTCCTGAGGCAGTGATATGTTCCAGAGAACAAATACAGTGGCTTCCCTTTGTAAGTTAATTTCCTACCTAGTTTGATCATAATGAGACAATGTTCATCATGGTGACACAGTATTTTGGTTCATGGTTATAGATCCCATAGTATATTAATATGATAATCTGAGGATTGACTCTTTCAAATGTGCGGTTCAGCTAGCATGGCTCTATCTTCGAATCTGTAAGATTTTCAAAGAAGGCAGCCAGATCTTGGAATATAATAACCTCATTGGTGTGCAGCCTCTGAGCTGTTGTCCAGCTTTGCTTAAGTTTGCCTCATTTGAAATAATCACCATTTCATCTTCTTACTGTTAAAAAATTAACTCTCAATTAACTGCCATTTCTTTTAAAACCATCAAGTGTTTATGGCATTTATCCTTAGATCATGGGGCAGGATGTATACTAATCGGATTTGTGTAATAAGCATTTTTAGCACCCCTTTCCAATTCTCCAGTTCCCTCGCAGTATTGCCTGCCTTATCAGGATAATAACCAGAACAAGACCACTGCTACTACTAATAAGTGTTTTTATAATAAAAATAAAATAGAAATGAACATTTTGAGCTACTCAGTAGTACATTCCAGGAACTGTCTATGCAAGTCTGAATTATCTTAATTTTCACAAAACCTTTTAAGGTAGGTACTGCTATTTTCCCACATTACAGATGAGGAAACTGAGACACAGGTTAAGCAACTTTCAGGAAGTAGTACAGGTAAGCCTGTCTAGCCCAGGATTGCTTGTACTCACCTCTGTCACAGCACAATTAGCTGTGTTGCATCAGAGGCTGATATTCCTAAGCAAACAAACTCAGAGGTTAATGTACTACCATTTATAAGAAAGTTTTGAGGCAATGCTTTGATTTAAAAGGAGCATCCTAAGAGAAAGGGGTGTTTGGTATTGCTGAAAGACCAGAGAAGTAGTGAGTTTGGGATAAATACAATTTCTAGTTATCTTTTAGACAAGATTATAAGACAGAAAACCTGCAGGCCCAACTCATTAAAACATTAAAACCTGAACCAAGGTCTCTGACAAAAACAGAGAAACAGAATGAAGTGAAGAAACTGGTTAAGACCAGTAAAAGCCAACATAGCAATGAGAATGACCTCTGCTCACCTCGTAGCTCATTATATCATGTTTATAATGTGTTAACATACTGAAAGAAACTCTCACCAGCGCCATGCCATGACAGTTTACAGTCACCATGACAAACCCTGGAAGTTACCTTACATGGTATGAAAAGAGGAGGAATCCCTGATTACCGGAAATCTCCACCCTTTTCCCAGCAAATTCATGAATACTCCACTCCTTATTTAGCATATAATCAAGAGATACCCATAAATGGAGTTCACCAGCCATGTACAGTTGCTACTCTGTCTATGGGCTAACCTGCTTGCTGTTTGTTTGTTTAATAAATGTTGCTTTATTTACAATTGAAGGCTCCCACTTGAATTCTTTCCTGCAAGAAGCCAAGAACTCTCTTGGCCTTCAAGCCAGATCCCAGTTTTGGGATCCACTTTTCTGCATCAATTACATTGCGCTACTGCATAATTTACCCACAGCACATAAGGTCAATCATATGGTGGTAGTTTCAGTATAGGAAATTAAAATTTTGTTTCATCATCCTCCATAGAAAAATAACAACTGTTCTGATTGTCATGGAGTATCTACTATGTATCAGGTATTGTCCTAACCATTTGACTTCCTTTAAAAAATGAATACGCAGAGACAATGGTGAGAGCTCACCAGTAATTGTAGATACAAACTAATCTTTTGAGAATTAAATTGGTATAATCTACACAAAATTGATATAACAAACTTTTTGTTTAACAAATATATGAATGGAACATTCAGGAATATTTATAACTCTGATACAACTGGAATGAGGAATAATCCTGGGGATGCAAAACAGGGATGTTATTACAACTGAGTAGACAAAAATTAAATTGGGTCTATTTCATCCTATTCTGAGAATAGGTATAATGAGGCAGAGGGGAGAAAGGGTTTGTTTAACCAAAGAGCTTAAACAAACAAGCAAGCAAACAATCACCACCTTGCTAACATTGGCAGGTCCTATTCAGGTACCACCTGAGGGAGATGTTGGCCAGTGAAAGGCCCACTTGAATTGTGATCCAGGTGACATAGATCCATGCTACACAGATCAACTCAGCAAGTTGACAGATTCTAAAGGCAATAAATTTGAAAAATAAATAGTATCTCTTTTTCTTATATTTAATTAATTTAATAAGCAAACACAATAAATTATTTTTATTAATATATGTGGTTCTCTTTTAAGAGGTGTGCTTGTTACACTGATGCTAGCTAGCATCTGTGTGCTTTATGGCTGTTTTTCCTATTGTAAGTTAATACACTGGTATATTGATGTATCTATGCAGTTACAGCTCTAAAGGCATTTAGATTTAAGCCAATAATGTGAGTCAATTTACAGGTAACCAGTAAGTCAAAGAAAACAAGTTTTTGAGTCATCAGGAGGTCCAGCTAGATCAGTTACTAGGGCCAATATCATTTAGTGAGGCACACTGGCTTGCCATCACCTGGGTAAGAGTCCTCTACACATCTGGGTACCCTTAACCATAGCATTTTGACTGTAACATTTTCTAATTATTTCCATTTAGGACTCATTAGCTTCATTTTACAGATGAGAAAACTGAGGCCCACAAAAGTAACATAAATTCCTCCAGGTTACTCAACTAGTAAGTGCAGAGCAAATACTGAACCCAGAACTATTTAGTTGAAAATTCCACATTCTTTCCTCCCCTACTCAGAGTACATTTCCTGAAAGAAATATAAACTGACATAGCCATCATTGATGTGAAGTTGACAGTGTTACCTTAAAAATGATGAGAACCCCAGAAACGACCAACAGCAACCAAATCTGAAAATTTAAATAATAGGTAGGTTTTCCGAAGCTTTCACTTCTTTTCTTTCCTTTTCTATTTTATTTTTTTTAAGTCAGGTTTCAGGAAAATAAAAAAATCTCAAAGTTGTGCCCATGATAGCCACCCTGGGGGAAACTCAGTGTTACTCACTATTCCCACACACAGGCTTAAGATATTGCGAGGCTGTTGCCTAAATAAGGAAGTGCAAGTTGATGGCCCTTTCTCATATCCAATGCTCCAGATTATACTAGAAGTGGGCAAGAAGCAACAAATTGGCAGAAGACTCATAAGGAAAAATACATTTGTATGAGGAGACTATTCATTATGCTAAATTGAGTTTGTCTTTTGAGAAGAGGGAAGGAGTATTAATATCAGAATCCAAATGGCTCTCCCTTCACATAAAGACTGTTTTTCAGATTTTTTAAGCCAAATTGCACTGTCAGAGAATCACTCCAAATTTCATAACCATTATTATGACTCAGGAACATTAGGAAGTACTTATAGTAGAGTTTGCCTGAGGCACAATGGTGAAGTAAGTGAAATTTATCTTCTGGGTCCTTAGTGTTCTTTCTCTATATTCCCCTATCCCTTCTGGCACTGTCTGTTGTTGTATTTTGTTTTAGTTTTCCATTTTTGGAAGAGTTATAAGTCATTTACACTTTAGCATGAAAGCATTATGATTAGTACGATTAGTTTGTTTCCTCATTTAAGGTAAGTCTGTGTTAAGAATCATTGCTGGGTGTGAAATAAAAGGCTTTGTTAAAAATGTTAAGACATCAGGTAGAAGCCGGAAGTGCTCTTGAGGAAATCATTAAAGGCACTTTTGTGCATTTCCTGAAATGACACCATAAAGGCAATCTTCAACATATATGGTGATAAATAATTGGTGAATATTATAACTATACCTTCTCTTAAAAAAACATAATTAAAGATAAAGGCAGGTATGATAAATCATTTCCTTATATTAACCCAAATTTTAGGTTGGATAGAACATTATGCCTACCATTTACTCTTTCTCCTTTCATGTTTGCCTCTTCCTTTGCTGGCAGCATGGAGCCCCCCTATTCTGCCTTGCAAATCATTGCCCTGTGCTTCACATTTATTTCTCATTCTCATTGTTATATCTTTCTCATAAACCAAAGTTTCCATTTCTCAGTGACAAGTTCTCAATAAATGAGTATATTAGAAAATAATCTGATAAATTAATACTAACCAGAATGTGTGTGACTAAAAACTGCTTAAAATTTTAGTTGTCCAAATTCTTAAACATATTTACTTTTAAAAATAATTGTTAACCAAATGAATATGGCCATACTTAATTGTAAACTTTAAATCATAGGAGTATAGGAGATGTTAACTAACAGGCCTAGTAGCAGGTAACATTTCCAACTTTATAACAGCAACAAAAACAGCAATACCAACAGCAGTAAGAACAAGTGAAAAGCAGCACAGACCACAAAACAGGGTGGGCAATTTTCTACTCTGAGCACATACAAGATTGAACCCACACTGATGATACATGGAGAGGATGGTATTAATTACTCTGTTTAGCACACAGAGTTTTATATAAGAGGGAAGTTTTTCTATGAACACCTTTGAAGCATCTATTCATTAGGAATGTTAAAGGCTGCAGAGGTGATTATCAATATTAAGTAGTAGTAGAATGATTGGACTCACTGGCATCCTCACCTAACCATTACAATTGCTGCTTTAGGATTATTCTCATCACATTTTAAATCCCATTAGTGCTAATGCCTTTCTGGAACAATCCCTAGAATTCCACCTCTCTTCTAATAGATATATTGTTTCTCTCTTCCATAACCCAGCAATATCTAGAGTTTTTGATCTCTAGTACTGAAAGGAAGTTCGGATTAAAATCTTTAAGCAGTTATAGAAAATAAAGTGAATCCTTTTCCCATACAGGCACAACAAAAGTAGCTGTGTGCATGCAGATACAATTCTCTTTCTTAGTCTAGCAGTTCAGATCTCATGGCCATTTCTCTTTGATCTTCCTCATGGTCTTGCTATCACTTTGAAACAGCATGGCACGCACTCTGGGTACCGGCTTATTAAATACAGGTTATTGTTAAAAGAAAATTCCAACTGAGACTGAGCTGATTCATGTATGGTCTCCCTTGTTTACTAAGAATTTTTTGACTGGAAAATACTAAAAAGAAGCTTGCTTTTCATTTTTTTAAAGAAGTTTTAACTCTCTTTTATATAGAAAAAAAATCTTTGAAGTAAAATTTTACCAATCACTTCCCAAATTTGTTTAATCCCAAAGCCTCTGTATTTGAAGATATCTGTATATAAGTGACTCGGTTAAATTATATTATACTGTCCCATTAACTAATATTGTCATTTTTTTCTTGAAATAACCTAGATGTTATTAGAAAATGTAGAGAGATATGAAAATGTTGGTATTGTTTACCAGTATTGGTCAAGTTTTGTAGCTTATATTTTTTCATAAGAGTGAACTATGGAAAAATTATATATAATTATAAAATTGCCATACTTTAAAATCATATGATGTACATATATAGAGATAAATGTTTATACATTCACATACACAATTCTGGCAGTTCTAAGTTTTGGAGTCAAACGGATCTGGGTTTTATGCCTTTTATTTACTGTTGGCCTTGAGAAGGATTTTTAACTTCTCTGGCCCTACATTTCCGCTTCTGAAACACAGGATTGATAAAACCCATCTTGAAAAACAATAGTGAAGGTAAGAAATAATGAATAATGACTATTGTGCTACCTGACATGGAACAGGTTCTAATAAATAGTGGCTGCTCTTGCTGCTGCTATAGCTGCTGCTTAGGAGGTTGTTAATCAGCCTTAAGTAAATAAATCTTCTTAGGCATTCACTCAAGTTGTGTCTGTGAGAAGTAGCACGCCTGCAATTCAGAACATCTGTCCCTGAGACTTCCTACGTGGTGGGGTCCACATTTTATAGCCCGTTTATTGTCATTGGCACTTTAATACTATGGCTAGCGTATCTTATGAAGTCTCATGAGCCCCTATTTAGCTAATCTGGAGGAGCCTGACCTATCTTTTAGATCCCCCAAAAGTTAATTTTCATTATGATACACAGCCCTTATTTAAAATCAAAGGATCTCACACATAGTTTAGATATATTGTGATAATCCATCTAGGTATTCTGTTGAAGAAGTTAACCACACGTAAATAAGTTTACTAGTATAACTAAATATAATACTCTCTTCAGATGCCTTAAGAAAAAAAAAATTCCTACAAACTTCTAAACTAGAGAAAATACACTATTGGGAAACACACAGTTATATAATTACTATTCTTTCACACCCACCAAACACATGGCTTAGTCATCCTTATCATTATATTGGGATTGTAAATTGTCTAATGCCATGCTCTGACTCCACCCTATTCATTGATTAAAAAGCCCTTTGGGCTATATCAACCAATCTATATTCCTAATCAAGTATTTATTAAACCCTTGCTGTGTGTATCCTATTATAGTAAGTGTTTCTAGCTGCACCTGCATGTCTTATGTGGCTAAGAGACTTCTAGTAAAAGCTTGTTGATTTCAAGATTACATGTTAGGTAGGGACTCTCATTCCTCATGTGCCATTCATCAAGTGCCGAAACCGCAACAATTTCTTGAGCATATTAGCTTCCCTTTTGTCATCTATGTAATGAAGAGACTAAACTAGATGATGTCTAAGGTCACCTGCAGTTGTCAGATTCTATGATCCTCCTCTTTCCAGAGGTGTTAGGTAGGGTTTCCAAAGTCATTAAGGAAACACAGTCCTTGCTCCAGCCATAAGGAACTACGACCTTATTTGTCTCTCTTATGGGAGTTTGGGAGTGCTAACATTTTTCCCAGAGCATAACCCCTACCCTTTATCAGAATAATCCCCAGTTAGCCTTCAGGTTCTGATTCAAATGCCATTTGTTTTCCCAGAGGCCTTCCATTATCCCCAACTCCTGTTCCCTCTATGCAGAGTTAAATGCTTCTCTTCTGTTCCTATAGCATCTTAAATCCTATTTTTCACAACATTCATCACATGATACCGTCTTATCCATTTGTCTAACTGAATTCTTTACCAGACAGCTGGCTTCATGCCTTACTTGCACATTATATTTCAGGCTCAAAGTAGGTGTTCAAAGATTATTTCTTGAATGAATTCGGAGTTGATGCATTAAATCCTGAAATGGCTTCCATTTACAGAGGGCACTGTGCTACTCTTTCCAGGTCACCCTGCGGGATAGAGGAGCTTATCCTACTAGCTATAGGCAATGGGAGAGCTTTCAGCAGTATTGCACTCCAAGAATTACCCTGGGCAGAAGACACCGTTGCCCCAAGCATATGTCCCCTTCCCAGGGACAGCTGAGATCCAAAGACTGATTGATGTGGGGGTATAAAGGCCCAGCCCCCTTCCCCAAATGCAAGACAATTTACAGAGCCATCTCAGCACCAAAGTCCCCCCATAAGAATGGATGAACAAGATATTTGTGGTGATTGTATCACAGTTCAATTCCTCCCTGCCCCAAATGGCGTTTTCCTCACTCCAACTTAAGTATTGTTCTTTAAAGCACTGCGCGATAAACTTACTGCCTGCAAAACTCAATCTCAGGGTGTGTTTTCCATGGAACCCAATCTTTGACGTCAGAGGTCCTAGAGCAAAGTCCAAATCCTTTAAAAGACCTGCACAACCATGACTGGTCTTGCTCTTTCCTCCTTCTCCAACCGATTCTCATCACCTTGGCACTTGTCTTCAATCATACTATCTGTTCCTTACATTCTTGAGACTTGCTTTTTTCTATATCTGTGCCTGTTACTTCTAATCCTTCTTTCTAGATGTTCTTTCTTGGCATATCTCATGAATGAACTTGTTCAGTGTCATCCTTTTGGTTGTTTCCATAAAAAGACCTTGCTTGAGGTTTTATCTACAGTGACCACTCTGGCATCCTGCTCACAAGCCTAGTTATTTTCATGATAACCTTTTTCATAAATAGAGATTTTCTTGCCTCGTAATGTATTGACCCCATTACCATCTAAACATCTGAAGTCAGACAAACAAAAGTAACAGCAATAACAGTAACACATTTACATAGAGCTTATTATTAATCAGGCACAATCTGAAGGACTTTACATATTGAATCCTCATAACAATTCTACAAGATAGGTACTATTATTTCCTCAACTTTACAGATGAGGAAACCTAGCAACAGAGATCCCATAGCAAGAAGTAAAGCTGAGATCCAAACTCAGACAGTCTAATTACCACATCTGTGCTATTAACCCCAGATGTAGATACTGCATTTTAAATAATGCAAGGTAAATGAGTGAAAGACTGAAGTGAATAGCATAGAGACTGCTTTTTAAGTAATTCTTCTATAAAGGGTATTAGAGTCAGACATTAAGATTTAAATGTAATGTTTAATATATGTCCCTTTGAAAAGAGAAACAAACACTTAGGAATTCTGTCTGATCTTCTATGTTCAATCAGTTCTGCTACTGCTACAAAGAAGGAGTATGCACCGGTGCTAAATTCACTGTGTTGCCAGTTATATACAGTGACACTTGTGTTCCTAACTTCCCTTTAATAAGCAGGCAGTTCAAATATGATGAGTCATTTAACGGAAGACATACTGAAAATATTAAAATCTAATGTTAAGATAAAAATTAACCATACTCCTAAATTTGAGGGTACATGTTCTTCTTTTAGATCACTGTTCATAATATTGGAGTAAATCTAACTTTATAAATTATAGGATGATTAAGCCCAGTAATACAATGCACAAGAAATATCAGTTCTAATGAAATTTTTCACTCTCTAAAATTACTTAAAAGATTTTGTCTATAAAATGACAACTTTCTGAAAGTAAAGTGAATATATGATAAGTCACCTAAATCTTTTGTTTATATTACATCAAACATTGTTATTCATAAATTAAAAAGCTGAAAATTTTAGAATTTCCATCCAGGAAATTGACAAAATTGGCAAAGATACTAAATCAATGAAATCAGCTCCTTTTGTGTAGAATAATTATGCATAGCACATTTTTCTGCCCCTAGGTTTTTGCTTAAATATGTTTTAAATCACAACATATTTTAATATATCTAACCTGGATTTGTTTTAGTATTATAATGAATTAAGAAGCACAATTTGAAGTTATTTAATAGGTCAATTGCTGATGAGTTACCCAAAATATGATGATAATGCTTGGCAAACCAATTTTGGGAGACACTGGGAAAGATAAAGCACTGTAAAGGAGATTAATTCTCCAGATGAATTTCTATTACTGATCTTCTACTTTTATTCCCAAAAGTATGTGTGCCAGTTACAAAATAATCTCTTCATAAACATCAACAAATACATATTTCTATCATTGAAACAGTATTATATTTTTTAAAAATAATCTTTCCCGATTCTGAAAAATGGCGGATTAGGGGTGGCCTCCTGGCTCTCTGCTCTCAGAGTCAGTGGCAAAATAGTCTGTCTTCTGCATGAGAGTGAACTCAACTTCCACAGGACCAGTTTCCTAGACCTACATAGAAACAGCGTGGGACACCGGACGCCGGCGCAAAACAGGTGACTCAGAAAATTTCTCCCAGAGCCCAGAGAGTCGGAGGCGTGCCTCATGTGGGGACCCCGACTCCGGCCCAGCCGGCCCCACCGTGCCCCACATCCACGCAGGCAGGGAAGTGGCTGAATTCCGCAGGAAGCGGCGGTGCGGGCAGAGGGGCTGAGCGGAGTAAAAACTGGCGCGGGGAACATTTTGAACTGTCCGGGGCGCTCCTCTGAGCCAGCCCAGAGTGAGGGAGGACCCCAGCCGAGTGGGCTGCCGCAGGAGTGAGTGCGGAAAGTGCCTGTTTACGTCAGGAGGCTTCCAAGACTA
>CAUYRT010011779.1:0-27227 GCA_963574885.1 Lepilemur ruficaudatus
AAAATAATTTTTTTAAATTTCAGCATATTATGGTGGTACAAATATTTAGGTTACATGTGTTACCTTCCCCCCCTTTCCCCCTGGAGTCAGAGCTTCAAGCGTGTCCATCCCTCAGATGGTGCGCATCGCACTCATTATGTATGTACATACCCATCCCCGCCTGCCCCCTCCCATCTGTCCGTCACCCGGTAAATGTTGTTCCTATATGTCCACTTAGGTGTTGATCAGTGAAACCAATTTGCTGGTGAGTACATGTTGTGCTTGCTTGTGCATTCTTGGGATACTTCACTTAGTAGAATGGGTTTCAGCTCTGTTCAGGAAAATACAAGACATGCTATATCACCATTGTTTCTTATAGCTGAAATATGGTATACATATACCACATTTTATAAATCCACTCATGTATTGATGGGCACTTGGGTTGTTTCCACAACTTTGCAATTGCGAATCATGCTGCTGTAAACATTCGAGTGCAGGTGTCTTTTTTATAGAGTGTCTTTACTGTGTAGATGCCCAGTAATGGGATTGCTGGATCAAATGGTAGATCTACTTGTATCGCTTTAAGGTATCTCCATATTGCTTTCCACAGAGGTTGAACTAGTTTGCAGTCCCACCAGCAATGTAGGAATGTTCCTATCTCTCAGCATCCACGCCAACATTTATTGTTTTGGGACTTTTTAATAAAGACCATTCTCACTGGAGATAAGTGATATCTCATTGTGGTTTTGATTTGCATTTCTCTGATGATTAGAGATGTTGACCAGCCTTGAAGTTTCTTAATGCGTAAATGTTGAGGTGCAGGATGTCTTTCTTTACCTGCTCTATATTATGTTAATATAGATTACTGCATCCCATTAAAAACTATCCTTGTCTTCCTAGTACTTGTTCATGAGAAATCTACTTTGGTTTGGATAAATATATAATTTATATTATTTATTTGCTAGTGTAGAGTTAAGTATATTATAGTGTTGTTAAAGCAGAAAGTTTTTCTTGAGCCTTTGTCTAATTTGATGCCTTACAGGCCAGGAAGTTAAGAGTTTCCCCATGTGATTATATGCCATTGAATAATTCCAGTAAATAATGCTGAATGCTCCTTGGAATCATTATAAAATTTTGTGGTAAACCCATTTCATCTTGTCTTGTTGTCCTTAATATTTTAGCGTTTTTTTTTTTAATTTCTTTCTTTTTCTTTTTCTTCTTCTTTTGTTTTTTTCAGTGTGATTAAAGTTGTCTGTGAGGGCTTGATTCTCTTCCCATTGAGATAGAATCTGAGAATTTGTTGATTTCAGATGATCATGTTAGGCCTGATTCATTCAGAGAGGTATAACATTACAAAATTTTCTGGTAAATCTTTAGCCTTTGGTATTTAGCTTAAGCTAAATCACTCTTTTTTAATTTAGTGTTGTAGAGATGCCAATGATACATTCTTTTGCTACATAGCAATAAGTTGTTAAAGCTATTTTTAAAAATCAGTAATTTTTCTGGCAGCTTCTAATTTTAATACTTTTAAACTGCATCTTAGTATTCAGTTAAGAAAACATGATTATGAAGTCAATAATGTTTAAAAATAAATTATATCACAACCATATATGCATATATCAAGAAACAGTACACATGGAAGAGGCATATTTATTCAGTCTACAGTCAATTCTTGGTGCACACAGAGATTCAAGGGTGCCCTACACTAACCTGTGGTGTACCTGCACACCCCAAATAATGGTCAACCAATCAGGAAACTATAATTAAATTTTTTAGATGAGTACTTTAATTACCTAGCTCTTCTTGTAATGAAACTGTTGACTCACCTTTGAATGCAACTTCTTTCAGTTGTGAAATATTAGACCCTAGAGTTATAAATAAAGTTTGCCTTCCCCATCTAGCCTGCACATGGGAGGCACTAAATAAGTATGAGTTGCGTCAATGAATGGATGAGTATTTCAGTGATAACTGTGAGTGCTTGACGTCTTACCGTTGTCTTGGCAAAAGTGTGAAAGTAACTCCCACTGGAAGGGAACTGAGTAACCTTACCCAGGGGAACTTAATGTCCGTGAACCAGAAGGGAGCAAGAAATATTTCATAAAGTTGGACATGATGCTATATCTTTCACCCACAGTTTGTATTATGTCAGGAAATATTTTTAAGATTTTTCTCTCCTTGTTAATTTTTTCTGCTATAGTGATTTCTTTTTCTAAGGACATGGTTTTAGGAAATGTAACAGTCTTGGTCTTTTTGTGTATCTCATCCTTTGTAGATAAATTTAATAGAGATGAACTTCAAAAGAGGAAAAGCCCAATTGGACCGAAAGAAAAAAGAATGCCCTCTTTATCTGTCTTCTTTCATTAACTTTCCTGCTTTCTTTTGCAGTTATGTCTCAACATACCTCATTCTCATTTTGTCTTTTATTCTCATATCCAGGACCTTCACCAGGCTGTGTCTAGGGTAGATAGGGCATCTCTTTGGGTTTGAAAGATTTGCAGAAAACATTGGATATATTCATTTATATTTTATACATTGTTTAAAAAAAATCTGTACCATCTTCCTGTTTGTTATCCATCTTTAGTTATGTCTCTGTCTCTCTTTGTTAGTGTTTTGGTACACTCTTTGTCCTAACTGCATAGATTCATTTGCTGTAGCGGGAGAGGCAGGTGACTTTGAGTGAGGTCTTTTCAACTGTTAAGTAAGTAGGGGGCTAATGCCTCTTCTAAGTTATTCTAATTTTCCTAGTACCAACTCTTAAACCATGTCCTTAACTCAAAGGAGAAGCTGTAATTATGCAGGAGTACGTTTTTATTTTTGTTATAAAAGTGGTATGTGGCTTTTATTAGAGATGTAGTAAAATACAAAGTAGAAAATAAAGATCACTTGTGATCCCTCCACTTAGTGATAAATACTATTAACATTTTACCATTTCCTTTCAGCCTTTTTTCAATGCATTTTTGTAATGCTGAGATTAAGATATAGAATCTTTTTTTTCCTGCTTAATATTATATCATAAGCTTTTCCCCTTAATATAATATGATGAGTCATTAAGAATGCTTTGTAAATATGTTTTAATGGTTTTGTAGGATTTTCTTGTTGGGATATGTCATATTTTATTTAATTGTTCCCCCAAAGTTGGGCCTTTAGTTTATTCCCAGTTTTTATCAATTAAAAATAATGCTCTTATAAAATTTTTTCTGCATAATTCTTGTGTTTGCATTTTCATTTATTTCCCAAGGATTAATCAGATTTTAGAAGTAGAATTATTAATACTAGATGAATGGATATCATTATTTTGGCCAGTTGATATATGCTTGATAAACTCTGCTTTCTTGAAAGATTGTGCAGTTCATAATCTCATCAATAGATTGTCTAACTCATTGTTTCACCTCAACATGAAGTATTATGATTTTTTGACTCTACTAGTTTAAGAGGCAAAAAAGTCTTTCATTTTTTTGTACCCACATTTCTTTGATTCTTACTGAGGGTGAACATGTTTTTTTCCATTTGGTTGTTAGCATTTCTTTAAATTGTTTGTCTTTATTGTTCATTTATCTGTTAGATAGTATCTTAGTGTTTTGTTTTTATTAAAGTTCCTGTGAGTTTTTTATTAATTTTTTGAGGATTATAGTAAATACTTTTTTAATATTTAAATCTATTGATGTTTTCCTTTGTAATTTTCCCCCATTGCTTTAAATTTAGAAAGTACTTTTTTATCCACAGACTAAAGAGAGATTCACCAAGGTTTCCTTTTTTCTCTTTTCTTTCACTTTATGGGTTGATTCTCTTCTTTTACAATTAATTCTTATCTACTTAGAGTTTAGTTTAAACTAGATTAGGGTAGATATTTTTTACCCAAATACCTAATATCATCGTATTCTTTTTCTTCCATTTTTTGATGGCACATTTATCATGCATTAAATTTTATCATATTAGGCTATCGTGGTAAGGTAGTATTTTGAAATTACCTTCTTAGTCTTTCTCTTGACT
Organism: Lepilemur ruficaudatus; assembly: GCA_963574885.1. Lineage (NCBI taxonomy): Eukaryota > Metazoa > Chordata > Mammalia > Primates > Lepilemuridae > Lepilemur > Lepilemur ruficaudatus. Next base: position 3,970 of record CAUYRT010011779.1, read on the forward strand.
TATTCTTTTGACGATTTACTCATTTGGCAATTTTATTTACGACTCTGCTTCTCTTTTGGCTCTATTTTTTTCCCTTCTGTTTTCAATTTTCAATTTTTATTTCTGCACTTTCCAGAATTTTTAAAAAATTGATCCACATGTGTTTGAAGGCAGCTGCACTGTTATATTCATCATTGTATTCCCTGTAGCCCTTATTAAAATTTTTTTAATTTCAAAATTAAAACATTTGGGAGATAAGGAGGAGCACAGAGGAGAAAATAAATTAGTTCCACCACTCAAATATACCCTGGTTTTGTTAAATGTTATAGAATTTAGTATAAACTATATAGTATATGTGATATACTATTATGTAATGTTTTATGTATGTATATATAAATGAGAAACATGTATATATATATTTAAACATACTATTTTGTCATGTGCTTTTTACTTAAGATAATTCCATGCCTTTAAATATTCCTCTGTAACTTAAGTAACATTTTTAACTTAATTGTTACAGCGATCCCTTCCAGGGTGTACACTAAATAAATTACTCTATGTGAAGAAAACATGCTTTTGTTTTAAAAGTGATTGAATTTCAGAGCAGTAATATGGACAGAACACCCAAATTATCCCTGCTCAGATGCAGATATGTGTGTGTATATTTTTTAAAGTTGTGTCAGCCACTTCACTGTTTTGTGAAGGTTGAATGAATAAAATCAGAGGAAACAAATAGGTTGTGCATTTGATGTTTTCTGTAGAACCTAAATGGTTTTGGCCACTTGACGTCTTGTAGAGTGGTAGCACATACAGTCTAGTGCTGATCCCTTAACTATAGATATCTCAGAAGAAAGAAGGAATTCAGAATTTCTAGGGCAGGAGAAATTTAGAGGCCAAATCAAATTTGTGAGATCATTGGCCACAAAGATGGTGTCAGAAGTCAAAGAGGGTAAACCTGGATCTCAAAGGGTCCAGGCTTATCAACCTAAGACTGGAGGGTACAAATAAGGTGGGAAGACAAACTGTAACACACACAGGAGGCTGTTAGTAGAGAAGAGAGGCTCTGGGACAGAGAGTGGGGATGGTGATGACAGTGAACACCTGGAGAGTACAGTTTAGCATTTAGATTTGTCCCTTTATGTGGATGCAGCTGTATAACCCATCATAACTTTAAATCACTGGAGAACTGAGCAGCATGATCTTTATGTTGGGAAGAGTCCTCAAATGTATGTGGTTTGCTTCCTCAAATTCTCACGGTTGAGTAAAGTTAAGTATTCAAGGTGCCTTTGTTGGACTACAGTGGGGAAGGCAGATGAAAGGAATACTGCCAGAGAATTTTGAGAAGTGGTGAAACTACTGGGACTTCAGGATGTTGTCTTTGAGGAAAGTGCCTCTTTAGTCTTGCTCCTTTCTGGAGATTCAGAAGGAAGAACCAGAGATCACCTAACAAATCACGTGGCAGCGAGGCTGGTGTGGCTAGAGTAGAAGGTCCAATGGGGCAGTAATGAGGGGGCACCTTAGAGAGAGTGCTTCGACCCAGGGAGGAAGGCCTAAGTAGTAGGTGCCTTGGGGGTTGGGCCTTATTTTGTAGGTATGAAGGTTGAGGCAAAATGAATGAGGTACTACATAAACACCCTGCTTGTATCTTTACAACTTTTTTTTCACATGTGCTACAGATAAATGTTCCTTTTTGAATCATACCTATTCCAATCAAGTGGATTAAAAACATGAGTATAATGTGAATTTTATTTCTTATTTCCATTTATAAAATTGAGGCATTTTTACTAAAATTCTGTAAACAGAATTGAAAGCTTTCAAAAGAAGAGGTAAAAATAAGCTGTTAAAGCTCTGCTTTCATACTACTAATCCGACAAGTTTATTTCCTTTTTCTTTTGGTTTCAGAACTTGCGTTGTTTTATGAAATGTGAACATAATAATATACTGACAACTTGGGCCCCTGTTGAACATGCTTACTGATACATGTTGGCTTGGAAAATCCTAATGTTTGGGGCTTTATCTTCTACGTAAGAATTAGTGGACTTCTTAAAAACACATTGTGAATTTAAAATGTGAAGTATCACATGACGAGAATGTGCACAATGAGAACAGGGACCTTTTTTGTTTCTCTACCCCTGTATTCACAGCATCAGGTGTAGATAGGGTTTAACTCACCACAGGCACAAAACAAATAGTCGTTGAGTGGAAATAAAAGTGTATGAGGGATTCCCATACCTTTTGGAGCTGTGGTATCCCACTGTTTTGATTTCTTGGCACTTTTCCTTTCTCTCCTCAAATTCATCCTATGTTAGATTAAGGAAGGATAATATAATATGTTGGAAAATCTGGTGACATTTGTTAAGATCATTGGAGATATTCTATTTTTTTTGGAAATATTCTATTTTGTAATTTATAATTTAGTATTAAATATACTCTCAACATTTGTGAACTTTATAAATTGTTCAATTTGGGTGCACATAGTTTCCATAATGGCTTATTATTATGTACTTTTTAAAAAACAAGTAAACTTTTTTTTTTTTTTTGAGACAGAGTCTCACTCTGTTGCCCGAGCTAGAGTGCCGTGGCATCAGCCTAGCTCACAGCAACCTCAAACTCCTGGGCTCAGGCGATCCTTCTGCCTCAGCCTTCCGAGTAGCTGGGACTACAGGTATGCGCCACCATGCCCGGCTAATTTTTTCTATATATTTTGTTGTCCAGCTAATTTCTTTCTATTTTTAGTAGAGACGGGGTCTTGCTCTTGCTCAGGCTGGTTTCAAACTCCTGACCTTGAGCGATCCGCCCGCCTCGGCCTCCCAGAGTGTTAGGATTACAGGCGTGAGCCACCTCGCCAGGCCACAAGTAAACTGTTTATCCCTTTGTAAATGGTACCTGATATAGATCAGTTGGGGAGAGTGGTGCTGAGACTCTTGTGCTGAGCAGATGGCAGTGCTTGCTTGCTGGCCACATAGCTCCCTCCGTCACATTGGCTTTGTAGCTCACAGTCATATTTCTTTCTTTTTTTCCCTTTTCTTTTCTTTCTTTCTTTTTTTTAGATATGGGGTCTTACTCTGTTGCCCAGGCTAGAGTGCAGTGGCATGATCATAGCTCACTCCTCAAACTCCCGGCCTTAAGCAGTCCTGCCTTGGCCTCCCAAAGTGTTGGGATTACAGGCATGAGCCATTGTCCCTGGCCCCCATATTTTTTTCATAGGAGAATGACTAATCTCACTTGTGTTATGGTCTTTAGGGATCTCATGGAAAGAGTTAAAATTTCAGATGTTAAATTCCTGAATGCCTAGAGACTACTGTAATAATTAGAAGAATATAAGACTTTAGAAAATTATAATTTATATTGTTTTTTTATTTTATTAGGTAAAAAAGCTCCAGTTTTATTTAGTAAAGAAATGATTGAGTCAATGAAGGAAGGTTCAGTTGTTGTGGATTTAGCTGCTGAGGCTGGCGGAAACTTTGAAACCACTAAGCCAGGAGAACTATATATTCATAAGGTATAACAAAAAGCATTTTCTGTCTGTGAATCAATTCTCTTGTCTTTAGTGATTTATGAGGCGGTGGTTATTCCTTTAAATATGAGAAATTAAAGCCTGAAATATTTTTTTTTGATCCTTTTCTAAATCAATACAATTTCTCAAATTTATTTTTTTCTTAAAGAAGTACTTCTATCTCTGTCAAAAGGGAGGTGAGGAAAGGTCCTCCCTCCCTTGTAAACACTGAAATACAGATCTGGGAAATGAAGTTCAACACATACAAAAAGTACATTTTATAAAATATCAACTAAAATATCTGAAATATTTTAAAATTAAAAATAGGCCCATTTAAATATGCTTTTGAAATATGTCTTCGTATTTGTAGGTATCTGTATATATTTATAAAGATGTAAATTTCAAAATTTAACATTGACTATGATGAGAATTGTCCTAGAAAGAAAGTGAGCATAGAATAACAGACCTTTTTGACTATAATTTCGTTCATTTAGGGAATTACTCACATAGGCTTCACAGACCTTCCCAGCCGAATGGCCACTCAGGCCAGCACCCTGTATTCCAACAATATCACCAAACTCCTGAAGGCCATCAGCCCAGACAAAGATAATTTTTATTTTGAAGTGAAAGATGACTTTGACTTTGGTACGATGGGTCACGTCATTAGAGGAACTGTAGTCATGAAGGTAAGTAAAGAAATCTGTTCCTTCCTGTTTTTTTTTTTTGTTGTTGTTGTTGTTTTGAAAAGAGGGGGAGGGGGTTTAAGCAGTCACTCCATCAGTTTCCTTGGTTTTTTTTTTGTGGAGACAGAATGTCACTCGGCATCCTGGGTAGAGTGCAGTGAGAGGGTCACCGCAAGCTCCAGGTCCTGGGCTGTGAGAGATCCTTGTGCCTCAGCCTCCTGGGTAGCTGGGACTACAGGCGCTTGCCAGAGCACCTGGCTGAGTTTTGTTGGTTTTTGTGTATTTTTGTCTTTTTTTTGGCCTTTACTATTTTTTTTTTTTAGAGAGATAGAGACGGCATCTCACTGTGCTCAGGCTGGTGTCCGGCTAGTGTCCAACCCCTGAGCTGCAGCTATCCTTCCCGCCTAGGCCTCCCAGAAAGCTAGGATTACAGGCGTGAGCCATCGCGCCCGGCCCTTCCTGTTTTTAATGTAAATTTGTTTTAGGATTTCTGTTTATGGAAGAATCCTCTTTTGGAATTGAGATATATTTTAATGAAGTATAGATATGCCGGGTTTATGCCAATAAAAATTGTTTAAATATGCAGAATGATTCAAAGAAAAATATTTCAAAGACTTAAGTATACATAATTCACTGAAAATATACATTGCTTTTGAGAAAACAGAAATAAGCAGAAATTGAATATAATAAAAATTAAACACTCTCCCTACCTATCTGCTTTTAAAGGTTTGATTAGCATTTTTGCATATGTGTTCTCTACACATAAAAATTATATATCTTTGTATGTGTAACACAAACATATACTTATATACATGTGTTACATATTTATATAAAATGTTACCAATTATATGAATTTACATAAAATTATATTTAAGAGAGCAGGTTTTGTTCAGACAGTAAGCTGTCTTCTATAAGTGGTTTTGAAATGCTGGATTGACTTTTTAAAAAATGCTATTTTCTAATCTCTGTTAGGATGGTGAAGTAATTTTCCCAGCTCCCACACCAAAAAATATTCCTCAAGGTGCCCCAGTAAAACAGAAAACAGTGGCTGAGCTGGAAGCTGAAAAAGCAGCTACCATCACACCCTTCAGGAGGACAATGACAACAGCTTCTGCATATACAGCAGGTGAGGATCCCATTAATTGGCATTTAGTCCAGATTGTTTGAATTTTGCAAGTAATATATTAATTATCAAATTAGTAAGTGAAATGCTGTTGTCCTTTGGATTCCTTTAGTAAATGGTCCTGATAGACCTGATTTTTCACCAATATATTACTTGTCCCACCTCTATGAAGGTGGACACTGCATTGATCAACTCGAGATACAAGCACTGTGCTGAATACTGGAATGAAGGCATGTGAAGTAATATGCAGGCTATTAACACTTTTCCTTTTATAGAAAGCATTTTAAATATAGTCGGTATTTTTTATCTATATCAAATATATTGACTAATAATGTATGTCAGATTGTGCTGATATTAAATGCAAATAAATATAGGGTTTTTTTTGTGCTTTATAAAACTTCAGTTGTGATTATCTGCACACTTGGGAACCAAATGTTTGTTTTGGAGAATAAATACTGTGATACAAGGTACAGCCCTTGAAAATTTGACTGACATTCTAAGTTACGTAGTAAAAAAATTCAATTTAAAAATTTTGATCTTTCTTTACAATATAATACAAATCTTTGTTTTTAAATTTATCTTTATGAAAACACTAAATAATTATAGTGAAATGATAATATTCATTCTGGCTATGTATTGTTAGAGCCTGAAATATGGATATTTGATTTTAAATTGGTTTTTCTCTCACAGAATGAATTAAAAGTATTAGGTATACTGAGAGCCAAAAGAAAAACAAAACAAAAACAAACTATAAAGAATTAAGGACCAGCACCAGGCACATAGAATTCTTGTAGCCTCAGCATTCTCTAAATTCCCATGTGAGTGCAGATGTTTTAAAGCCAAACATGTAACTCTTCTTGAATAAAGAGCAAGCCTCAGCAAAATGACCGAAAATGCCTCTGGTTGTGAGTAGATGGATAGTATCCCTACTTGCACTCATTTGTTTAAAAAAAAAAAGAAACTAGATTATTGTATTATACATGGAGCATATTATGAGTAGGATTGTAAATTTCCAATTCTCTCAGAAATTTGTAAGAAAATATAGCAAGGCGTACATAATGGTTTATTTTTCTAGGTTCCTCTTATATTTGTTGAGTTAAGGTATATTGCTTTTTAGTAGATGTGACAATGGCATAGTCCAGTAAATAAAAGGATGGCCTTATATTTTTCTTTACCTTGAACTTCTTCCTTAATTTTAAAAAAATGTATTTTTCCTCTATATGTATCAGGAATCTATTTGAATAGCATTCCTCACAGCACATATTTTTTTCTTCTTTTCTCTCTGTTTTCTCTGTCTGTTATACAGACTATAGAAATAGACATTATTAAATATAGAAAAGACATTAGTTTATTAAGTAGTTGATGAGAAAACCTTCAGATGTGTGATATTTCTATCTTAGATGCCCAACACAAAGCACTGTGGATTATGATAATTTACTGCTTCTTAACTAATATGGTAATAATAATAGCTAGCATTTAGTAAATCCTAGTGTTGTGCCAAATACTTCACACACCCTAGTTCATTTATTCTTTACAAGAATTTAGTGAGGTGGGTTATTAATATTTTTTTTTCCAGGTAAAGAAAGAGAGGGTTAATAATTTTACGGATGAGGGGACTGAAACGCAGAGAGCTTAAGTAACTTGCCTAAGATCACACAGCTAGCAAGTAGCAGAAGCAGCATTTGAACCAGGCAGTCTGACTTAAGAAAACATATTCTTAAGCACCACTCTATACAGCTTCTCTGATTTTTAACTGGGAGGCAAAATAATATTTTTTCTAACTCTCCCTCCAGATGGTTAATGGGCTATGCATTGAAATCTTGGAAATATGGTATGTGGGTAGGAAAATATAAATTAAGACTGTAGTCATACTGAATGATTTTAAGTAAAATTGACAAATGTCAATTCCTAGATATGTCAGTTGTGCCACTGCTAAAGTAATACTTCATAATAAGGAAAAAAGATATCTTACTGAGAAATGTTAACGTCCAGCTCTGTGGTCACCTGCTGTCATTCTCTTTTTACTGACCACTAAGTAACCCTTTCTTCTGTTGCAAAATAGCCATCCACATGTTTGCTATTAAGGAAGGCAGTAATTAAAGATGTATGTTCAGACCTGACTGTTTGTATTCTGCACATTCTTAATTTAATTTGTATTTTTTTCTCTTTTCTTTGTACAATCCTGTTTGCTGACTTGGTGTTGGGGCTGGAGCAAACTGCCCTAGCCAGCAGTCCAGTCCAGATTCAGGAGCAATTGCAAAACCTTGTCCCGGGTGGGTGGACGCCATATGTTTTGGGGAGGTGCTGGAGTGAATGAAATTCTTCCCACTCTTTTAAAACTTCTCTTCCTGAGCCAAATCTGAGAGTGACATAAAATTGGCCTCATAAATGTTCTGTCTTATAAAGGTTGTGTCTTGCCCAAGTAGAAAATGCTTTGGTAGATCCTCTATAGTCCTCCGATTCTGGAATAAAAACTCTTATGTAAACACGTGGCATTGTCAGTGAAAGTTAAAACAGGGAAGAGGATAAGCTACACAGAGGAAAATGTGCAAATTGTTACTAAGGTGACTCATGTATATTACTAGATCTTTACAATTTATCTGGGAGTGGTCAGAAAGTTGGTTTTGTCCACAATATTTCCCCTGTATTCCTCCCCGCTGCTTCTCAGTTATCAAATGTCTAAAACATTTGTTTATTACCAGCAAGGGAGTGGAATTTAAAAGCATTGACTATTCCATATATTTGTGTGTGAGAGTGTGTTCTTTAAATCTTACTGAGATAACTAGATATCAGCTCACATTGTTTGCTGTCTTTCTCTAGGTCTCACGACGATGCTGGGTTTGGGCATGGTGTCCCCCAATCTAGCCTTTTCTCAGATGGTGACTACTTTCGGCTTGGCTGGCATTGTGGGCTACCACACTGTCTGGGGAGTGACGCCTGCCCTCCACTCACCACTGATGTCTGTGACTAATGCAATCTCAGGTTTGTTCCTCTCTCGTTTTTCCTTATCTCAAGTTTTCATAGGCTTATTCAGCTCTAGGAGTGCTATCAGTGAGGTTTATGAAGTTTGTGTTTTCAAGTTGCTTCACTTGGCATCTGAAGTGGTTATTGTGGTGACTCAGGGTCTTCCAGAGGGTGTGAGATGGGGGCTGTGATGTGGGAGGCCATGGGAGTGTGTCAGCCCTTTGAGCTACCCCCATTTCAAGCAGTGCAGAGCCACTACTATTTCTTTCAATTATGTTTTCCTTTAAGGAAAGGATTCTACTGATAAAATCTGAAAACCGGCGTTTCACAGAATCGTAACTGCAACATCCTTTAGGGGCTCTTCTTAGATTCAACTCAACACTCAGCCTTGTAAGGCAAGAGTAGGCCCCATGTAGCACCAGGTTTACTATGAAGCGTGTGGGACAGGAGATGTAGCTTGCCAGTGGGGCAGCATCAGGTGTTTCTCTTTGGTATGAGTCTTCTCAGCAGTCCAGGCAGCAGTCCACACGGATGCCTGGGAGCTATTCTCTTTGGGCCCCTGTGATGGTTCAGATATGAGAGAATGAGTCTCACATTGCACAAGTGTGGGAGCTGCCCAGGCCTGGAAGCCTCAGAGCCTGTAGTCATCTCTTACAACACTGCCATAGGCATAGCTTCCAGGATCTCTTCAGGGAACATGTCTAGTTCCAAGAGGTACTGTAGCCAGGAAAGCCCAAAGCTGGGCATCCCCATCAGGCATTTATAGTTACGTCTAGTTTAGATGCAAGTTATCCACCAAGGGTCACTTTTTACCATAAGCAGGTGTTGTCTGTGACATTGTTGATTTATGTCTATTAGGGGAACACAGCTAGAAAGTTAAAGAAGTCAGGTCGGGCGCGGTGGCTCACGCCTGTAATCCTAGCACTCTGGGAGGCCGAGGCGGGCGGGTTGCTCAAGGTCAGGAGTTCGAAAGCAGCCTGAGCAAGACCGAGACCTCGTCTCTACTAAAAATAGAAAGAAATCAATTGGCCAACTAGAAAAAAAAAAATTAGCCAGGCATGGTGGCACATGCCTCTAGTCCCAGCTACTTGGGAGGCTGAGGCAGAAGGATTGCTTGAGCCCAGGAGTTTGAAGTTGCTGTGAGCTAGGCTGACGCCACGGCACTCACTCTAGCCCGGGCAAGAGAGAGAGACTCTGTCTCAAAAAAAAAAGAAAGAAAAAGCAAAAAAAAAAAAAGAAAGTTAAAGAAGGTCAGATTCTTATGCAGAAGGAGAAAAGGTTTTGTCAATCCTTTGCCCACAGTAGTACTTCAAGTGAGAATGATGTGAACGTGAAAGTGTATTATCAATAGTCTTCATCGGGAAAATTGTGTATATCATTTTAATGAAGGTGCAAGAAAGCTGTCTTGTTTTTTACTTGAGAACTTTCCTTTTTATGCATCAATGTATGTGAGGTCCTTCAGCTATGACATTTGATTTGGCAGTGTCACTATGATTATTCACCGTGTCGATGCTTTCTTTCTAGGGTTGACTGCAGTTGGTGGGTTGGCACTGATGGGAGGACATTTGTATCCTTCCACAACTTCTCAGGGCCTTGCTACTCTTGCCACATTCATATCCTCAGTCAACATTGCAGGTATGATGATGGTAAAAGGACCCAGAGTGCTTTTTTAATGGAGACATAAGCAAATTTATAAATCAGTATAAAATAGATGTTCTGACTTTAAGCATCTAATTGTGCCTTTAAAAAAATGTTTCACCTAGACCATAAATGCTCTTTGCAAAGAAAAATTAGTTATTTTGCCCATCTATAATTTTTAGAAACTTTCTTGATAAAAGAACAACCCCTTATGCCCTAAAACAAACAAAATGATGTCTTGCTGCAAGTTAACTGGAAAGTTATTGAATGCATAGTTTTGAATTAAGTTGACTTGGAGCTATCACGGTAACATCTATAAATGAGTATAGGTTTAGATAAAATTTTAGTCTTTTGCCTTATCCCAGCCCGTGTTTGTTCTTGAAAACTGAAAGCCTAGCACATCACTCATGTTATGAGACCCATTTGTTGCTATTTTGTAGCTAAAAATTCTTTAATAGGTCCAAGAAACCTATTGATATGGTGTTCTTTTACTATTTATTACAGGTTTTAACAAATAAATAACCTATTAGGAAAAAGTACTGACCTTTGATCTTTTGCATTCCCAAGCTTTTTAAATGGCTATTTACTTTTAGTCATGCAGAAACAGTTGGTTTTGCATTCTGATAGCAAGTTTTCTTCCTGAATGTATTTAATGTTTTGTTTCCCACTGCAATGGAATTGGCTTGAATAATAGAATGACTTTAAATTTTGAAGTCCTAAAATGTTGCTTAAAATTGTATTTATGCCTAGGTAATAAAGATGTGCTTAAAATAGAAAAATTGTAGCACTTTAAAAAACTCATGTGGCTCAATGAAATACCTGTTTTATTTTTATTCCCTTTGCTTTGATAAGGTGGCTTTTTGGTGACTCAGAGAATGCTGGACATGTTCAAGCGTCCCACTGATCCCCCAGAATACAACTACCTGTATCTGCTCCCTGCTGGCACCTTTGTTGGTGGATATTTAGCCACCCTCTACAGTGGTTATAATATCGAACAGGTAAGAGGCTCTTTTGAAAGACTTTATTTTTACTGCGGTATTTTCTTTCTTACTAGATTTAACGTTATTAGTTACCAAAATGCAAACTGTCGAGCAAATACAACCCTTTACTAAGCAAATACAATAATAACCCTGGAAACACTTGGTCAAAGAAAGCATTCCTGTCTCCTAAGGATTAGGACCCTGGAGTCTAGAGATAGCTTGCCTGCTAACTGAGCTTAAATACAAGTTTACCTGTTTGTTTCTAAGTTTTCCCACATGTAAAAAGAGTTGAAAAGTTATTAGTATCTTTTTTATGTACCTGGCTGGATTATTGTATAGATACAATGAAATAATCAGTAAAAAGTTTGAAATATTTTTATTATTAAGTACTATTAGTTTTTTCCCCACTTCCTTTACAAATTCAGCATATCATCTCTTGGTAACAATTATGCCAATTCATCCAAAAAAAGATAGTGAAAAGTTCTGTATAGAAAAATAAAGAAATTGAACTTTGAAAGTTCCAACTTGAAACATAGTAGAGCCTCAACTTTGTTCTGAACTCTGTATTTTCCATTTCTTTTCATTGACTGTCTCTTTGGTTCCTTCTGTGTTCCCAAGTGTAGTATTTGTTGAATGAACAAAATCTTTTTTGAGAAGAGTTAGAGCGATGAGTCAGAGAGATCCAAGTCTAAATTCTAGATTTGCCATTTATTGATCATTTGACGTTGGAGAAATTATGCAGCCTCTTCAAGCTTTGATTTTCTCTTTTGTAAAATTAGGATGATTTTTTCCTCTTGTGGTTGTCATCAGGCTAAGTTACAACACAAGTATATGGCACAGTCCCTGGCACTTAGATCAGGGCTTAGCTCTTTTACAGCATTTGGTCAGGTTTAGTGTTTTCTGATCCAGTAATAAGTCCATTTAAATTTAGGTACTTTTATGTATATGTATACATGATATCAAATCCAGAAGAAACCAATTTACTTAAATAGTATGATTACAAAAACAATTTAAAGTATTTAATATGTTAACATTCCTGATAGGTAGGAAAATATATTAAAAGAAGAGTTCAGATTTGTCCCTCTATTGTCTGAATTTAAAATTGTCCTTAGAGAATCATGCTTCTGAGAGAGGGAGAGAGAGAGAAGTCCTCTCTAAGCTAATAGACTGAGGTTAATAATCTCTCTCTCTCTCCCTTTTCTTTTAAAAAGATCATGTACCTAGGCTCAGGTTTGTGCTGTGTTGGTGCCCTGGCTGGCCTTTCCACTCAGGGAACAGCTCGTCTTGGCAACGCATTGGGCATGATTGGGGTTGCTGGAGGCCTGGCAGCTACCCTTGGAGGCCTAAAACCTGGCCCAGAATTATTAGCTCAGATGTCTGGAGCGATGGCTTTGGGTGGCACCATTGGTAAGCAGTTTATGTGAACTCTACTTTCTGAATATATATTTTTGTCTGAAGCCCATTTGGTGAAAGAATTAAATTGCCTTAATGGAAATTGCTTCAATGAATATTATTCTGATAAAAATTTATTGCAGTTGGTATAATTCTCATTCAGATACAAATATTTTAAAACATGAAGTAAGTGCATCAATTGAGGCAATAGAGTGGGCTAAAAAAACACCCTGTACTCAATTCTTATTTTCCTTTACTGTGTCTAGTTAGCTGATAATAGAATGTGGGAATGAAATACTTATGTACTATATATAGTCTTGTCTTTTGTTCTGCTGGTATAAATAACAGCAGAAGATGCTGCTTCATAGAACTGTTAAAAACTTGAAAAAACATGTGCCAGCTGAAAAACCACTGTTTTAATCTTATTCAGTAGCATACAGGGGCTGAATGTTAAATTTTCAGGAATTTTGGGAGCTGGTGGTTAAATACAGCCATTATTAAACATTAAATTATATAAACTTTAATTTTATTAGAAACAGATAATAATACTAAAACCTCATAATTTTGCAATTAATTTGCTAGATTTTATTATCTTTGCCCTTGAAGCTATTTATTTCTATCGTATGTGTATAGTAGAAATACTGTGTAATGGTGGGCCACTGTGCATCTCCTCCCAATTTCACATTCAATGACGCCATGTTGGTAGGTTGAAATTGGACTTGGTAGCAGTATTTATAGCATAGAAATAAATGCTATAATGGGTAAACTCACACCTAATGGGTACAATGCACATTACCTGGGTGATGGGCATACTTATAACTTTGACTCAAACTGTACAGAAGTGATTCATGTAACCAAAATATTTGTACCCCTGTAATATTCCAGAAAAAAAAATACTACAAATTTGGGTTGTATTTATTGTTTTGTTTATTGTCCCCATACGAAAGTGATGGAGAAAATGTTAATAATGCAGCTTGTGCTTAAAATGTGTTTTGACTATAGCCATTACATAGTGAATAGTGCAAAAAAATTGAGCAAATTTTCTTCCAGTATTTGAAAACTATTATCAGATTCAACAAAAAAGTCACTTACATGGTTCACAAATAAAGTTCTCATATACATCTTGTTGTTTTACTATCATCTTGTTAAAGTAAACAAAAATATCAACCAGTATTCATGTCAGAAGTGTACTCATTCATCTGGTACAAGCACTAGGTTGGTACAGATATGAGAGTTTAGCAAAATATCAAAAACATTCCATGAAAGTCAATGTGTCTACATAGAACTTATAATAAAGAGTACTGTGTATTTTATTATTAATATTATTTGAAAATAGTGGGCTATATACCTTTATTTCAGTAAAAACTCATGTGTTTATGGCTGCACATGCTTTTTTCCTCAAGAACTGGTGGTTAGATATTTACTGGTACAACATTAGCTTTAGGCCTACTTTTATACTTCCCCAGGAAAACTTTTAGTTCTTTCTTAATAATCCATAGAGAGGCACTTGAAGGAAACTGCTTGTGCTGTAGGTTCATGGCGGGAAAACCTTTAGACACAATCTTAGCAAATATTCTGAGCCACATTCCTTCTATATCACCTACGTATAGCCATGAAACTCCTGCGGAGTCTCCTCTAATTTGGGCATTTGCTATCCAGATTTTTGCATTTCGTTACCTTTGGACATGGCTACCACTCGCCTTCCTGAAAAACTAAGCCTTCTTCATATTCCAGGTGTTTCTTGTGTGCTCAGGAGCAAGCATTGTCTATAGAGAAGAGGGCCTGGGTTATAGAGGGGAGGATTTTTTTTTTTTATTTCAGCATATTACGGGGATACAGATGTTTAGGTTACATATATTGCCTTTGCCCCATCTGAGTCAGAGCTTCAAGTGTGTCCATCTCCCAGATGGTGCATGCCGCACCCATTAGGTTAGAGGGGAGAGTTTAGGGGGGTTTAATTGGAGCTCTAAGTAATCTGAAATGTTGGGTAGGGGAGTGTTGGGAGTTTGTGAGGGGAAGAGGAGTGCATTAATGCTGTGTGTTTGGGTTTGTTGGAGTTCAGCCATGATTAGGTGTGTGGAGGAAAAACTGCTAGTTTGAGAGAATATACAGGCTGATCATCCCTAATCCTAAATCCAAATTGCTCCAAAATCCAAAACTTTTCAAATGATGACATGATGCTACGAATGGAAAATTTCCACACATAAGCACTTAACACAAACTTTGTTTCATGCACAAAATCATTAAAAACATTGTGTAAAATTGCCTTCAGGCTATGTGTATAAGGTATATGTGAAATATAAATGAGTTTTGTATTGAAACTTGGGTCCTGTCCCCAAAATATCTCATTATGTATATGCAAATCTTCCAAAATCTAGAAAAATCCAAAATCTGAAATACTTTTGGTTCCAAGCATTTCAGATAAGGGATACTCAGCCTGTATATAGCCAGTGTCCTTACCTTCTGTATAGCCCATGTAGAGAATATTTAGCCCATACTTGGAACTAGATAATATTTGTTGATGACAAAGATGGAAACTCTTAAGGGTGATTTTTGTTGTGGTTAATTCTCAAAGGTCTGTCAAGTTTTAATTTCTGTTTGACCTTCATTTCCCAACAGGATTGACAATTGCCAAGCGCATTCAGATTTCTGATTTACCTCAATTAGTTGCTGCTTTCCACAGTTTAGTGGGTTTGGCAGCTGTACTCACTTGCATAGCTGAGTACATTGTAGAATATCCACATTTTGCTATGGATGCAGCAGCAAATCTCACCAAGATTGTGGCTTATCTTGGCACCTACATTGGTGGCGTCACCTTTAGTGGGTCTCTTGTTGCCTACGGAAAACTGCAGGGTAAGTGATTTGACATAATACAGAGGTAAACATCTATTATTTAGAGTATTTAGAGATCCATTTCAATTTCAGAAAATACCTTAACAGTGAAACTGTTAGTATTTGTATAGTACTCAGAAATGTGTAAGTTTTTTTTTTCTCCATGAAGATGGTTCCCCTTATTGATTCCCCCTTGCAAGTCTCAGAAACTTTTGAAGCTATTTCTTCTGCAGACAGGAATGGAGGAAATCAGTGCAAAGAAATTTGCATAGAGGGACTAGTTGACATTTGATAATACAAATGAACAAAATAGCATCTTCATAATCCTTGGTTAGAGAAGTCTGTATAGAGTTCACAGAAATAAACTTTATGCATTTTCCAGAATAGAGAGAAACTTATTGAATAAATCTGTGTGATTCATAAGCAGTACTTATTTTGAAAACAAGTATGCATTTTAGGGCTCTAGTTAGCATGGCAACTTTCGTTGCTGCTGAAGTCAGTCATGAAAATGGAAGCCCACAGAGGCTGCTTTCAGCGTTGTCACAAAAAAGGGAGTCTCTAGAGAAAGTAGTTTGTGATTTAAAAACATGGTCTTGCCTCTCAGTAATGAAGTCATTAAAATTAAGTGGGGAGCTTCCATGAAACTTAAAAATCGTAAAAGATGTCAAGCCTCAAACATTCTTGTCTCATGCTTTGTCTTTAGGAATAACTAACAAGCAAGGGTTCTTTTCCCTTGAGCTCAGTTGACAGAATCAGAAATGCTAATGTGCAAGGACTCGTATTAAAGTTTTAAATAGACAAAAACTACACTTAACAATTTCTGTGTTGGTCATACGGAAAAAAATCACTTTTTAAGATTTGATGACAGAGTAAAGAAATTTTTATGTGATCAAAGTAGGGAAAAGAGCATTTAAGTTGAACCATACTTTTCCTGTCCCCATTAATGTTTGTTACTTGTAACAACTCTAATTTGCCTTTATGTTTTGTATCTGGTGACGTAAAGTGATATTTTAAATACCGTGTTATTAAATTTTGGCAGTTTAGAATTCAAAGCCATATACTTGCATGTGTGTGAGGCGGTGTCTTACTACACGTTCTCAATTCTGAATTCCATGTGTTTGGTTCTAGGTATCCTGAACTCTGCCCCTCTCCTCCTACCTGGAAGGCACTTGCTCAATGCAGGCTTGCTGGCTGCTAGTGTGGGAGGAATGATCCCATTCATGATGGACCCAAGCTTTACCACTGGCATTACCTGTCTGGGCTCTGTGTCAGCTCTCTCTGCTGTCATGGTAAGAAGTCAGAGATTGAAAAAGCACATACTTAGTGAGGAACTGGGAATATTTTGTTCAATTACAGTCTAATTATGTTTCTATCTCTTCAAGACCCCTGATGAAGTAAAAATGTTTTAAAATTATGTTATATGTCTGGAAGATATAGGAAAGTTTAGGAAGAAAATCATTGTTTCTCTCAATTGTTTGTTTCAAAGTTGTTACATGTGACACCTTTATTGCTCTGGAGTCTCTTCACTGGAACAATGTGTTGGTGAATAGGAGTGTAAAAAACCGAAAGGTTTCAATTCCATTCGTTAGGTGCCTACTGTGTAACAAGCCCTACAAAGTAGTGCTTTGGGGTTTACACAATGCCTATAGGATAGTTTCCACCCATTAGTTGCTTTCATGTTCATTGGAAGATATGACACCAAATCAAATAATTATATAAAGCAAATATAAATAATTATAATAAAGCATTTAAATCCTGTGTGCTCAGTGAGGGAGTTCAGTGAAGATTTTCATGACAGATTTGGTCTTCTTCCTCTTTAATTTTTGCATTTAGTATATTGATACATATAGTAGTTTCTAGTTGTCTACATGTTACAGTTCAACATTTTATCATTAGTGTATGATGCTGTTACATGCAACTAGTTTTTATTCATTGATATTCATGTTCTTTAGTGTATACTTTGTAGACAAGGTTTATATTTTAAGTTTTTATGCCCAGCACAAAGTTAGACTCAGTAATTGCTTATCAAACACTTATTATCTCCTTAATTCAGAAGCACTGGACTTATAGCATAAAAATGATACTTATTTTTCTAGGATCATGAGAGTTAGGTCATGATTTCAACACACAAAATTTGGAACACTGAAGTTCTTAAGAAAAGCGGTTAAAAATTCTATCTTTTTTCTTTTTTCTGAGACAGAGTCTCACTCTGTTGCCCTGGGTAGAGTGCAGTGGTGTCATCGTAGCTCACTGCAACTGCAAACTCCTGGGCTCAAGTGATCCTCCTGCTTCAGCCTCCCAGGTAGCTGGGACTGCAGGCACATGCTACCATGCCCAGCTAATTTTTTCTATTTTTTGTAGAGATGGGGTCTTGTTCTTGCTCAGACTGGTCTCAATTTCCAACCTCAAGTGATTCTTCCACCTTGGCCTCCCAGAGTGCCAGCATTACAGGCATGAGCCACTGTGCCCAGCTTAAAATTCTATCTTTATGTGAATATTGATGATCCGATTTTATTTTGGCTTATATAGCACTGATTTTTTTTGTCTTTTTTTAAACAAAAGAAAAATAGTTTTGATATTTTTAATCTAATAAAGCAGAAAATATTTAAAAAGTCTCAAAATCAAACCTATAGTATAGAAATATGAAACTTATAGAATTATTATTTTTGAAAAGCAGTACATATGATATTTAAAAGGTATTTATTGGTCCTATGAGAACATTTGAGTAAGATAAAGTACTTTTTGTACTTATTTTTATTGCTTTTGGTTTAAGTAAATAATACGTGAATACATTCACATTGTAACAAAAAAAAATGTAGGAGTAAGTGGAATAAAGAGCAAAAATTTTTCTTTCTACCATCCTTTTTCCATTCCTGTGTTTTGGTAATTTGGCTTTCATCATGGATAATGTTAATGATACATTATAGACACTTTGGATTCTGTTGTATTCCTTCAAAGAGTTTTGATTATTATTTTTTATTTGTTTTTTGTAGGCAACTAACTGGGCTGGACTCAAATTTCAAATTCTGGCTCCTTTATGGTGGGGAGGAGCAGCTGAAATCTATTGTTATTTTATCCCTATTAGGATTGCTTGGAGTCTGTCTCACAGATACATAGTCATCCAGAGATTTGGATTTATACTTAGAATTTGGGGTTCCCCCTCTCTAGCTTGTTCCTTTGTAGGATTTTCCTTCTCACTTTCCAGCTGCCTTAGTCACCTCAAACTGTCTTTAGGATCTTCAAACCAGTAAGACTGTAGGCTTATATTTTAGGTTACCTGGTTCAATTGGTACCAACAGGGGTCTGCTCTCAGCCTAATGCCATAAAAACTGGCATTACTTTGTGCCATTGTATTTTTCCAAGTGTAGACCCCTCTCCAGTTTCTGCCCGCTGAAAATATAGAAATCACTGACTCACTGAAAAGTGATTTCTTTCTTTAGGGATTTTTTGGGGGGGCCTGGGGTATAGTGTTTTATAGTTTTATCAGTGTTTATAGTTTTATCCATGAAAGAGTTGGTCAGATAGGAGGCAGTCATTACCAGAAGTAGAACTTACATGTTAATGTATCAGTTGGAAAACTAGAATAATTAAGAACCAAGATGTTAAATGTCAGAGATTTTATTTTTGTGTGATTAACGTTGAGTTCTGCTTTGGTTTTTGTCCCAGGGCGTGACTTTGACAGCTGCTATTGGGGGTGCCGACATGCCTGTGGTCATCACTGTGCTAAACAGCTACTCGGGCTGG
Source organism: Lepilemur ruficaudatus (assembly GCA_963574885.1). NCBI lineage: Eukaryota > Metazoa > Chordata > Mammalia > Primates > Lepilemuridae > Lepilemur > Lepilemur ruficaudatus. Next base: position 22,801 of record CAUYRT010011779.1, read on the forward strand.
GCCCTGTGTGCCGAGGGCTTCCTGCTCAACAACAACCTGCTGACCATTGTGGGCGCACTCATAGGCTCTTCTGGTGCGATCCTGTCATACATCATGTGTGTGGTAAGAAACACAAGTTTGAAAGAAAAGTAAATAATGTTCTAAAAATATGGATGTGCTTGTCATTACTTTTATTAGGCATAAAAATGAGTATGTGAACTTTAATTCTCTTCAGCAGAAATATCAGGGTGTTTTGTCTGAATAAATTTCCAGGACTGTGTTTAAGGTACCCAACTGTAGAGAATTAGGAAAGTTAAATAAGAATATAAAAATCTTCTAATGCCTATCTCCATCTGGAGATAAACACGTAAGATTTTGGTTTATTTTCTTGTATTCTTTTTCTTTGTTTACTGCCTATGTGTGTATTTACTTTTCTGATCATGTTGAATATCATTTTACATTTAATTTTTTTTAAACATATACTATATTCTTGGCTTTTTTTATCATTAAAATGCCTTTAAGAAATTATTTTAGGAGACTTTATACTAATCCATCATAGGGATATACAAAATTTATTTAATATTTTCCTAATGCTATACATTTGATGTTGCTTGATTTTTATTTCTCTTTATATGTAAATACATCTTTGACATTTCTGATTTTTGTCTTAGGTAGATTCCTGGAAGTAGAAGGGAAAGGGTGTGCTTATTTTTACAGACTCTTTATACTTATTTTCCATGTTTCCAAAAAGGTTGTTTGAATTTACATTCCCACTGGTCATCTGTGAGGGTACCTAGCTTGAAGTTATGTGGCCAGCATGGTGTTTTAAAAAAACAGAATAAAATAATAACACAAATACTTCCTAGTTCCATTTTGTTTCTATTTCTCTTCTTGATGCCAAGAAGATATCTTGCAAATAATTAAAGCTTTGACTAGAAAATTTTTCTAATTATAGATATTCTCTAAATAATAGTTTTGAATGACAAAGTACAAGCATGAAACTATAATAAGTGAAATCAGAATGACTTTACAACATAAAAATAATCCTTATTTACCTTATGAAATAATTGAAAATATCATTGTAATTTGGAATGCTATCATAATAAAAAATATTTTTGTTTCTTTGGCCATACTGTAAAACAAAGGATTTGATAGCCCACATTCAAAATAACTTAAAAGATTTTAAAATGAAATCGCTTGAGTTGTTCAGGGATTTGGAAAAGTAGAGGGTTTATATATCCTATTTGAAAAGTGTCAGCCTTTGGAGTTTTTTTTTTTTTGGAGTTTTTAAATATAAATGTTGGTGAAGAAGAAAAATTTATTCAGTTGTACTAGAAATACAGTTTTTTTTCTAAAAATGAACTTTTAATCCTTAGTTTGTCTTTCCCACATTTGATAAATTTTAATGGCCAGCAGGGGGCAGCAGATTTTCATTATTACTTGTGGTTTGTCAGAAACTATTTTTAAAATTAAATGGGAAGATTTTAATTTTAACAAAGCCAATGGCATACCAATATGGGTAAGGGAGGGAGGAAGATTTATATCTAGCCTTGAAGTATCATCATAGGTACTTCCTTGCCTTTATTCTTTTTTCCTTAAATGGTATTCTTTAGATTCTTAAATTTATTAACAGTGTTTCCCAAATTTCTGACTGTCTGTTATTTCTCCCTTTTTCTTCTTCATCTGGTATCTTTTATTATTATTAGTTATAGCAACCACAGCAACTCTTACAGTATCGGTTCTGTGACTGTTATTAATAACCAGAACAGAGTAGTAAAAGGCACGTGTTGGAAGTGCTCTCTTTTATATGTGCTTCTGTAATTATATCATCTATCTCTTCTTTGCTGTTCTTTCATATTTCTTGATATGTTTTCTCTAGTTCTTTTTTTTTCTGTTTTTAGTGCCTCAAGCATGTCATTTACCGTGAGCACACTGCAGATATATTTTATTCCTATACTCTATTCACAGCTAGTAAGTTATTATAGCTGTCTGAAGCCATAAATACCGTATTGGGTCAGATTAATACTCTGTTTGTAATAACAAGTTTGTATTAATTTGGATTTAAGGACAGTTGAAGTCTTAATTAAAAAAATTAACAAAAGTAAAAGATGTTTAATGTAGGAAAATTAGAAGAAACAGAAAAAGACAAACGTCAAATAAGAAAATCATCTAAACTTCTGTTACCACTTAGCTGTTAACATTCTAGTCTCTTTTTGTATGTATATATTTAAATACATTCTATTTAATATGTTATTTAATTGTCTAACATTAAATTTAATTTTCTGTTTAATTTTCTAACTATTAATAGTTAGCATCCACACGTTATTATAGCAAATGGATATACCATAATCTCTCCAAGTCCATATTATTGTTTTTAACTTTTTTTGTTTGCAGTATTCCATCTTGTGCATCTTTATTTCCTTAGGTCAAATTTTTACGGTGCAATTACATGGTCAAAGGGAGTAAGATCTTTTTGTTGGCTTTTGATATTGATAAATTGATCTCCATAAGGGATTTACCATCAAAGCTCTTACTAGTGAGCTGTAGCGTGTTTGTTTTACTGCGTACTCTCTACTGCTAGATGTTGTTACAAAACAAATTAGCAACTAACAAAAAAAAGCTTGCCATATTTTTAAATTTTGAAGATAGAATTTTTTTTCTAAATATTCTTGATTTCTGACTTTTTGCATTAACTTTCATTGATTCTTAGCTTGTGCTGCTTTATTATAAGGAATTGTTTATGCCTGTTCTTAGCAGCTCAAAGTAGATCAGAATAATAAAAATGAAATAGCTACTTAAAATTGGGCTTTAGTGTAATAGTGCAGGCATCATGCTGAGTGCTTTACAAATATTAGCTTATTTAATCCCCACACTGATTCTGAAGGTATGAAATATTCTCATTTTATGGAGAAAGTCTCTTAAGACACCATTTATTATTCATCTTTGTGTTTATGAAGCCTGGCCTAGCACCCGGCATATTCAAACAAATATAATGTTTGTTGAATGAATAATAGATGAATATCTTATTTTTTAGCTCATTTTATATTTTGGAAATCTCTCCAGATAGGTTATGGTAGCAGATATACTGTAGTTAATATGGTACCAGTATGTTGACCTTCTTTATTGTTTATTGAAAGAAACATGCAAATCCAAACCAGAAGAGAGCGGTTTTATTATGTACGAGGGAATGGAATGCACCCCAAGTGGCTAACTCTAAAATTGAATTTTTGTTCTGACAATTCTTTTGGGTGTCCTCTGAGCCTGATGCTATGATTACATAACACCCAATATTGTAAAAACTGAAAAATGTTTACAGTATCCAAACAACTAGTTCAAACCAATGATTGCTTTGTATCCAGATATCATATAGACACTAACCTCTTTATGATTTTACAGTCTCCCTACTTGTGATAGTATCATTGCCAGGGATATAGAGATCTTGCAAAAATGAAACAGCATTTTCAGACCAAATTTTCTAATTTTTGTACTTTGTTGCTTGTTTACAAATCAAAATAGAACAAAATGAAGTAGATCAAAATTCAAACCAAAAGCAATTTCTTTTTTACTTTGTGATTAATTAGTTACCTACAAATCATTGGAATGAGAGATGCTAGTGAATAGTATGTATGTTATTATTGCTTTGGCTTTGTCTATTTTATGACCTTTCCTTTGTTTTCAAATTTATTTCTTACAGTGTGCTTGGAGTAATGAGAATTAAGCTTCTCTTTAATGTAGAATAATACAATTTTAATTATAGGGCTTAATAGCTAAAAAGGAACTCTCTTGGACAGTGTTGCAAATTCTTTGTCTTGGAAGCTGGGAACTTTCTTCAATCTCTGGATCAGTGATTAGTCTCATTAATCACTTAAACAAGCCAAAAAAAAAAAAAGAGAGACAAAGAAACAAAACAATAAACCCTAAACATTTGTTGAAAATATGATGTTGCAATAGTAAATTTAGAGATGAAAAATAATTTCATTTTTAAGAGACCACATGGAGTTAGCTTAATGGTGATATAATTGTGGATACATGTTTAACAAGTTGACTTTGATTGTTCAACTACTGTGTGGTTCCTTTTTTTCTCTCTAAGATGCCATCAGAAGTGGGCACACATTAATTAAATGTCCTCAGAAATTCTTTCCTTCTCCTCCATTCAGTTTTATAGGAGCAAATAATGGTTCCTATTATGCTGAGTTAGAATAAAGTGGTTCTGTCCCTTTCCTTCTGTCCTCTGCATCATGTCCTCTGTGATCTGTCCTTCTGCAGGAGTGTGTGAGACAGTTGATAGAGCCTCTTCGTTCATTTGACTATTTTTTTTTTCTTCCTAAAATTTTATTGGGGGAAAACTACAAAACATTTACAGTACAATGTTTACAGTCACAATTTGTAGTGAGCTGATTTCCCAAAATATATTACCACTCAAGTTGACTTATCTTGTTACATTCAAA
>CAUYRT010011783.1:0-29712 GCA_963574885.1 Lepilemur ruficaudatus
ATGCCTGTAGTCCCAGCTACTGGGGAGGCTGAGGCAGGAGGATCGCTTGAGCCCAGGAGTTTGAGGTTGCTGTGAGCTAAGCTGATGTCACGGCAGTCTAGCGCAGGCAACAGAGTGAGACTCTGTCTCAAAAAAAAAGAAAAAAAAAGGTTCCTTGACATTGGTCTTGGCAATTACTTTTTTGGATATAACACCAATAGCACAGGCAGCAAAAGCAAAAATAAATAAGTGAGACTACATCAAACTAAAAAAACTTCTGCACAGCAAAAGAAACAATCAACAAAATAAAAAGGCAACCTATGCAAGGGGAGAAAATATTTGAGAACCATATATCTGATAAGGGCTTAATATCCAAAATATATAAGAAATTCATTCAACACAATAGAAAAAAAATTATAATAATAATAACCTGATTTAAAAATGGGCAAAGGATGTAAATAGACATTTTTTCCAAAGAAGACATATAAATGGCCAAGTGTATAAAAAAGTGCTCAACATTACTAAACATCAGAGAAATGCAAATCAGAACCACAATGAGATATCACCTCTTACCTGTTAGGATGGCTATTCAAAAAGACAGGAGATAATGAGTACTGGTGAGAAAAAGGGACCCTTGTACATTGTTGGTGGGAATATAAATTGGTACAGCCACTATGGAAAACAGTATGGAGGTTCTTTACAAAATTGAAAAATAGAACTACCGTAAGACCTAGCATTCCCACTTCTGAGTATATATCCAAAAGAAATGGAATTAGTATCTCAAAGAGACAGTTGTACCCCTGTGTTCATTGCAGCACTATTCACAATAGCCAAGACATGTAAATGACCTAAGTGTCCATCAGTGAATGAATGGATAAAGAAAATGTGATAACAAGCACATGCACATGTGCGTGCACACACACACACACACACACAAGTGCAGAGTGGATTATTAATCAGCCATCAGAAAGAAGGAAATCCTGCCATTTGTGATGACACAGATGAAACTGGAGGACATTATATTAAGTGAAATAAGCCAGCCACAGAATGACAATGTATGATCTCACTGCATGTGTGGATTCTAAAAAAGTCAAACAGAAACAGAGAGTAGAATGGTGGTTACCAACAGCTGAGATGGGGGAATGGGGAGATGTTGCTGAAAGAGTACAAACTTCAGTTATAAGATGCACAAGTACTAGAAATCTAACGTACGGCATGAGTGGTGATATTGTGTTAGTTTGATTATGGTGATCATTACCTAACGAATAGGTCTCTCAAATCATATTGTACCTCTTGAATATGTACAATTTTTATTTGTCAATTAAATATTTTAAAATTTTAAAAACACTTCACACATTTGACTTTTGATAAACATTGTTAAATTGCCCTCATTGAGAGATTCTATAAATTTATACTATAACCTGCAATGCATGGTTCCATTTTAAAGGCGAGATAATGTTTACATAATTTCATTTGTTTATTTTCTAAGAAAGAAAGGGAAACAGATGCCATGACTGCCTGGGTTGTCATAAACCCTGCTGAGGCAGCTCTGCTGAATGCTCAACAGAAGTCAATCCAAGCCATCTCCAGCTCCACCACTTAACTTGAGGTGAGACTTTGGGCAAGCCTGTTAATCTTTCCATGCCTCAGTTTCATCTGGGAGTCCACACTTCAGTGGATTCCCACCCCACCTGGCTTCTAGCAGGGTTCAGCCAGTAGGAGGCTTATCTGACCAGGGAACACAGACCAGGGCTGATCACGGAAGGTAGCTAAGTCCAGAGGATAATAACCACAGCTGATGCATGTGATGTGTTCTGTGAGTCAGGCACAGACCCACGTGATTTTCATGTGTTAATCCATTTAATCCTCATGACAACACCGAGGTGGGTAATATTATTAGCCCCCTTTTTATAGATGAGGAAACCAAGGCTCAACAAGATTGCTCGAGTAGTGAGTGGCAGAGCTGGGACCTGATTCCAGAGTCTGTCACTCTGAGAGAACCAAAGGGACCAAGGATAAAGACAAAATGCCTTATGTCTGGGAGGCATCTTCCAAGCAGGGACCCATCTCAGCCTGTGGGTAGGTAACTAGGAGGTGGGTGCCCCCGGCAGAACGAAGAAAAGAGAGTGGATTGGCAGAGAGATGGATTAGATACCCTCTTCCTTACAAGTTTGCACGCACCTGATCTTCAGCCTGCAGGCAAGGGACCTGTCCTCGTGGTCTGGCAACTTGTACTGGTGTAATTCCAATTGTGTGTGGAACAAAACACCAGAAAGTTGCTGTATCCTGTTTCATCTGCCAGTATATGAGAGGCAAACAGCCAGGCATAATTTCCCAGCCAAGGGATCATGTTACTTAGGCAGCTATCCATTCTAGTAGGCGGCTTGAACACCCTGTCCTATACTCACATGGCCTTACAGGTTAAAGAAACTGCTAGAACTAGGACCAATCTAATCCAGGCCTTTTAAAGAATGTTTGATAACAGGGCAAACAATCCATAATACTCATTAAGTTAAATCAGGAAAACTTCTAAATTGCCAGCAGTAAAGAAATGAAAACCAAATTATTCTAGAATTGCTTTTTTAAAAATACAACCAGAGTAAATGATTTGATTGTTGCTATCCCAGTTCGCCAGAAAACTTTTTTAGCAACATTTACTCCTCAAAAAAATTTTTTTAAAGATATAATAATATCTAGTTTTCTCTTATTCATAACTTCAGTAGAGTTGCTTAAATACTTGGCTAAAATTATCAATGCCCCCATCCAGGAGGGCAGCCCACAGAGGAAGAGAGCCCATCACTACCCCAGAAGCAATGGGGGAGGTAAGAAACCAAAGGCGTTAGAAGAGGGACAACCAGAGCTGCACCCTGCCAGGGAAATGCATGGTAGATATTTCCCCTGTAGGAGCCTCCCGTAAATTCACACTATGTACCACCAAAAAAGTCAGCACTTGAATGCCTGCTATACTGAAGGCATTGGATCCAATGCCATTTAAGTAAGAGACACTTGTCCCTTTCCTTGTCTTCACCATCCCCAGCCCAATACTCTGGAAAACCCCAAGACCCAGAAGAGCGGGTCTTTCCAGAATCAGACAGTGCCCTTGCCCACCCCAGTATGAGGCAGACCAACGGCTTTTCCACACTCTGAGACAGTTATGCCAAAGACTTACTGGGCCTTAGGGGAAGGGAGTTGGATTAGATTTGAGACTGGAGTTGCAGTCTGGATGAAGTTTCTGATGACAGAATTTCATTACGTAGTTATGGAATCTGCCCACTTTGTCAATATGGAGTAGGAAAGGGAGATTTAGAATCATTTAATTGGGGAAACAATAGGAAAAAACTCCATTCATGTTCTCACTTTTCTGAGTTCAAGCTGCTTCATAAGCCCATGGTGAGTGTGAGAACTGCAATGACAGATAAGAGTGTCTGAGAGTGGCCTCAACCCAGAAAACAGTGTGAAAGCCCAGAGATGTGACGCCTTTAAGGGGCAGGAAGACGCTCTGTGGGGCTGAAGCAGAGAGGCCGGATGTGGGATCGGGGTGTGACAGGGAGACACGGTGAGAGATGTTGGCAAGGTGAGCAGGGACCAGACCATAAAGGACCTTATAAGGATAAGCCACCCTAACAATGTCATTCTAAAAAGAATGGGAAGTTGTGAAAGTGTTTTAAAGCTGCGAGGAGAGAGAAGCAAGACACAGTGTGGGTTGGAAGCAGGCAGGGTGGAGGCTGTTGCACTAATCTAAGCCAGAGATCCCGATAAACTGGCCCAGGATGGTTGGCAGTAAAAACGAAGAGCACTGGGAAGGCTTGAGACGGATGCAAGAGTAGAATCAACAAGAACACACAGCTGGGTGGACAGCAGGACAGATGCATAGAGGACTAAGGAGAGGATGCTCTGCAGCTTCTACTCTACCTGATCGGGATTGATGGTGCTGGTGGATCTTTTGAAGCCCATCTGAAAGTAGACTAATTGCTTAACTTAGACCCTCTGGATGTTGTCCAGTTCTCTCAAGTCTTTAAAATACCTACTACCCACCATCTTGAGTGGAATGCTTAAATTCCAGCTAAACAAACCAATTGTAGGGAACAATTTCAGGGTAAAAAGCCTAATTCATTATGAGAAGGAGTGTATCAGTTAGCTAGTGCCAGAATCATGCTAAGTAACAAAACCCTCCCCAAACTCATTCTCTTAAAAAAACATTCATTTAGTCTCCTGATCTGTAAGTTGTCTGGGGAAGATCATCTATGCTGGGCTCCATAGGGCATGTTGCTTCAAATGTAGGTCTCTCTGGGTTTGGCTGGGTAGCTCTATTCCACCCCATTCTGGGCTGAAGTAGTAGTTACTTGAAGAAAGTACATCTCATGAAGTTGGCAGAACCTGGAAAACAGTCCCCAACACGTAAGTGCTTTTCAAGTCTTCAGTCACATCACATCATTAACATTATATTGGCCAAAGCAAATCCTATGGCCACACCGAAAGTCAAGGGGCAGGGAAGTATACTCTGCTCGTAAACGTGAAGGTAGAGTGGAAGTGAATATTTCTACAGGATAATTTGATCTACTATAAGGATATATAATAATAGAAGTGTTTTCTCCTCCTGTGTAACTCTGCAGGGCACATTATTATAGGTTGTGCAACTAGATACGGGAATGAATGTACTATCTCAAGCAAGATTGCTGTGAGAGGATGCAACATTCAAGCTCAGTAGAGTGTAGAAACAATTCCAATTCCACTGAAAATTCCCAACATTGAGTAAGTTAGAGGTTGCAAGGCTAGTCCTACAGGACTCATTATTTCATCCTAGACTTTATGTCTAAAGTTTCCATAGCCACTGCCAGGTGAGCAGTGCTACCTGATGTATGATAATGTGGACCAAGTGGTTAAGCATGCGAATCGCAGACAGACCAGACACAAAACACACAATTCAGTCATTCATGAATTTTCTGCCAGAGTATAACTTCTGATTCAAATAAAAGCATAAATATTTACCCTCTTGCTGTGTACAAGTGACTCTGTATTCACCTTCAACTGTTATTAATCACTATTTTATATAACCCTCGTTTGAACTTCTAGACTTGAAGTTAGAAGCCTCGGGGGATGTACACAGGACTCTCAGTGTTTGGCACCAATGCTGCGGCTTCTGAGAAGTTTTCTCAGAGAAGCACTTGCGGTGACTTGCATTTGTAATTTCCTTCTATCTCCAATCTTATAACCCCATCCCCTTCCTCCACGGCCTTCATAAAAGTTTTGATATTTGGCTGCAAAGTGCCAACCTCACAGACACCCTCAGAACATTTTAAAAGGTTTTAGGTGTGTTGCTGACCTTTTAAAGTAGGTGAGATTTCAAGTCAAAATCCAGTCTTCTGGTTTTTCATGGAAGGTCAGCAGATCTGGCTGCGGCAGGCCTGAATCTGTGGGCTGTGATGACTGGCAGGGCCCTGTGCTGCCCCCACACCTGGGCGCGAGTCTCCAGGTCAGACCCTGGACCTCCCTTAATTTACATGGCCGGCTTGGCCCCTGAGGCCCATCGCTTGCCGTCCTGCCTCCCATCTTTGCACCGTCTTTGCATGAATGATAGCCTCTCTCCACCCCATGGAATCACTCTTGTACACAGCTTCCTCTCTGCCCCAGAAGTGAAATTGATCTGTCTCTCCCCTCTGTCTCTGCTGAGACATATATCCTCATAGGTGAGAAGATGGCTCTCTGTGTCAGCATAAAAGCCTGTGGTTGCTGCTTTTCAAGCAGAAAAATTTCTCCCTGGCCATCATCCAACCATCTTACCACCCAGCTTTCTTGGTGGCCTCTAAATCTCAGTTTGTTTCAAATTATTTTGCAGAGAACACTCAAGTCTCTAAAGATCATTCTCCACCCTCATGTCTCCAATTTACATTAAATGATTTCTTCAAGTGGCATGTTTTCTTTAGAAGACATTTGGAAAGCCACAGTTTTGAAGCAAAATTATACAACGATTTTTTTCACATCTACTTCACAAATTTTTTTTCCCTTCTAAAAATGTCTAAAGAGTTTCCTACTGAATATGGAAAGGCCTACAATCCCCCCCAGTGACCCTTCATGGTTTCTTCAAGTGATAACGGCTTTTAAGTTTTCTTTTAAATAATTTTCCAAAACATTCCAACTCTCTACCCAAGGATTTCAAGGTGGACTCAAGAACAATGATAAATGCAAGGGCAGCACATCTCCACGGCTAACTAAATTCTCTCTTAATCACAACGTGAATGACTAAATCAATATAATTTCAAGGGAGAATAAAACAGATAGCAAAAGCTACCTTAGCATTCTTCCTTGCTCAGCAGTGGAGGCAATTATTTGTTTTCTGAGTTGCCTGTGAAAGGAAGTACCTGTGTCTGTGGTCTCTGCCCGTCCACTGCTGCATTACTCGAGAGAGTCCCGAGAGCAAACCAAAGGCAATTCCAGAAACCCCCTGAATCACACTCACATGGAAACCCCCAGACTCTTCCTAGGCAGGGGCACAACTTAAGCAGAATAGACTTAATCTAGCTGTTTAGACACATCCCATCCTCCTAAAGAATCTATTTCTGGCTCTAGGCTTCATTATAAATGTCAGGACATGATATAGTTATGGTTACAAAGACACTTTCATTATAAATCCCTCTTCCTAGACATTTTCAGTTTTTGGAATAAATTACCCTTTGGGAATGAAATTTCTCCTCAGCATAAAGGTAAATTGGTGTAGAAAGCTTGACAAAATCCAGGTTGTGTTTTCTTTTTGGCGGGTGGCAACACCAGCATAAGGGAAATAAATGATGCCTTACACTAGAATCTCAGGGGCGTCCATTGCCAGAGTTAAGGTGGGACCGCCTGTCTGGGTGGTCTCAGTATTTGCAGTCTCATTGTTTGATTTATGATTCGTAGTGCTTTGAAGTGGGGCGGGGGGCTTCTAATAGAGAGTATCTACCTCTGTTACTCTGGCATGTACATAGCCGCTGTCCTTCTTCCCTCAGGGGGCTGGAGGCTGGGAAGCTGCTATAATTTGGATGTTTGACCCTCCAAATCTCATGTTGAAATTTGATCCCCAATGCTGGAAGGGGGGCCTAATGGGAGGGGTTTGGGTCCTGGGAGAAGATCCCTCATAAATAGATTAATCTCTTCACTGGGTTGGGGTGAGTGAATTCTCCCTCTGTTAGTTCATGAGAGAGCTGGTTGTTAAAATGAGCCTGGCACCTCCCTTCTCTCTCTTGCTTCCTCTCTCACCATGTGAACTCTGCACACACTGGCTCCCCTTCCCCTTCCACCAGTGGAAGCAGCCTGAGCCCCTCACAGAAGCAGATGCTCGCACCATGTTTCTTGTACAGTCTGCGGAATCGTGAGCCAAACAAACCTCTTTTCTTTACAAATTACCGAGTCTCAGGCATTCTTTTATAGCAACACAAGCAGACTAAGACAGTAGCTAAAGTCAAAGGTCATTTTCTATAGGGCCTGAGTGAAAGCAGGGGTATTCTCTACTTTTATAGGAGGCAAGGGATGCTAAGAGCTGAAGGATTAGCTAAGTGAAAGTATGCAGGAAGAAAAGCTGAGTTCAAACACGAATTCCAGGAGAGCAGAGAAAGGACTGAGGTCAGAAGTCTGGAGGCAAGAGTTGAGTTTCATTGGAATGAAACTGGAACAAAACCTAGACTGGTGGACTGTTGGTGGGTGGGACGGGCTGTACTGGGCTTTCCCCTCTGCTTGACAGTAGGTGTAGAGTTTGATGATGCTTCTCAAAAGGGTTACCAGCGATGCAGAGAATGTAAAAAAGGCAATGATTTCAAAGACCACTTTCCATGATGCCACCATGTTAGTTGCAAATGCAAATGGCTGGACATTAATATTCTTGATGTGACCTGAACATCTTGTCGATCCCGAGTCAAAACTTGGAGTGAACGTTTGGAGACAGGTGACCTTTGATGTGATTAACTAATTGTTCAACTGCTTTGTACTTTTTGGTTTTGGATGACAATTTCTAAATTTTTTATAAGATCCAAACAATCAGTAACTGTGATTGTCCCACATAAATCATGCTGAATACTTTGAATTAAGAAAGATTTTTGGTGAAAACTTGAATGCTTGAGAAATATTGGGCTGCATCTTACTCCTCCCCCTGAGTGGGCGTAGAGAGATGGATGGCAATAGCTCTCCCTTGACATCACCCCCAGCTGTGGCGTGTGAAGGGCCTCCTTACTGCCAAAAGAGAAAAATTCCTGCTTTCACCCTGGAGGCTCTAATTTCTTCTATATTCTGTCTCCTGCCTTCCCTTCATGTGTGGGTGAACGGTAAATGCCTTTGACACATTTGAATAGACCTGTGTTAGGAATGAATTTCCAGGGCTTCTAAAAACCACCCACTGAACAAGTAAAAGTTGTCTTTCTCACCCTGATGGAGATTTTCCAACTTTTTAATAAGGTATCAAGGTAGAAAATGCGAGGCACATTGAACCGCCACACTAGTAGTGAACATCCAAGGATTTTTTTCCTGGCACATTTATAGCCCAAATAGATCCTTCGGATCCCCAAGCATTCTGTAAAAGTTGACTTATTGGATCTTTACTATCCTTGCAGGATATGGAAAGGCAGCCCCTATTAAGGTTTTCCCTCTCCAGGATCTAAGCTACAGTTTGAAGAAAATTCCACAGCTGAACTGAACTCAAACAATGATAACTGAGCACCCTGCCAAAGAAGCAAAGAAAAAGATTAGTTGGCCAAACACACCCATAATTACACTTGAAGTCCTCTTTAAAATAGGGGTCATTTGCACCATATTCTTGTGAGAAAAGGAGAGTGAGATTGATGGAAACATTTAGATTCTGTTTACATTAAAATTCTGTCTAGAACAATTCAGGGTAGAAAATAACTTGTGGTTCTTTTCTCTAAGTAAGATATATATTACCTTCTGCCTCAGCATCGAGTTGCTAAAGATTTCTGTAGCCATGACGGCCTGTTCCTGTATTCTGGGAGGAGACTGCCATTGTGGGGCCCTATTAATAAGGGTGCAGATACTCACAGATTTTTGTCTGTCAGTGCTCAAGCCACAGTGTGAAGCTCCTTCAAGGACTGAGGTCCTCTCAGCACCCTGTGGCAACTCTGATTCAATTAGCAGCAGCACTAACGTGGCCACACCAAGAAGTTACTATTTTTTCTGACTCCTCCACCACAGAGCAGCCTCTCCTGTCATTCTGGTTTTCCCACACACCAGGCTCATTGACCTGTAAACTCAACTCATGCTCTTGGGATACTTATGCTTTTTGCCAGCACTGAGGCAGATTCACCCTTGAGAACTGAGCTCGGTTCTCTGTCCTCTAGTCTTCCCTCCTCCAACTCTTATCTTCACTGAGGTTCCCCTCTTCTGTTAACTCTTGCTTCATCTTGTCTTGTTTTTCTGTTGTGGAGTAAAGTTTGCTGAATACAAGCCAACCCTACTAGACTTGGTCTTGCCAAATGGCTGAGCTTACACAGTCCTGGGAAGGAGCACATGAGAGTCTTGTGTCCACTACGGCTGTAAGCCCAGGAGCTGGAAAGTTGGAAGGGATGATCTGGCCACAGGCTTTCTCTGTCTCTCACCATGCGAGAGGAGTTCAGGCCTTTTTACAGGGGTTTTCCTGGGTTCCTGATTAGCGCTCCAGTTCCCCTGCTGGAATGGCCATGACACTCTGGTTCTAAGAGACTCATGGAGAAGAGGTCCTGCTTAAATCAAACTCCAGAGAAAAAGGCCTTTGCATCTGCATTCAAGTCAGTTTAGCTCTTTACCTTACCTCCAAGAAGATAGGCACCACAAAAGCCAAAGGTTCTCAATCTTAATTGCATTTAATAAATTTTGCTGAGCCTGCGTATGTCAGAATCCATCCATCGTTAGTACTTGGGCACAAGGAGTGGGTAGGTAGTGGATAGGAAGGCCTTTGGAATTCGGACATGACTAAATCCGGGTAGCTGCCTTCATGGAGCTTACAGTGGGCTGGAAATAACCACATAAATAGCTAAGTGCAGTATGAGCCAGATTATTGTAGTTATTATAATAAAATTTTCATGGGTCACAGAGGTGGGAGAAATCCACTCTAATTGGGAGGACTACAAAGCAGTCCTTCTTAAAGGAGATAATATTTTAACTGGATGTTGAAAAATGAAGTAAGCATAATAGGTAGAGATGAAAGTGAAGTGAATCAGGTGAGTAACAGGTAGGGCCATCAGAGGGCAAGGCCTGTGAACACCAACAAGGTACCCTTGTGTCTGGAACCTTGGGCTGGTAAAGGAAGAGAAGTAGCAAGAAACAAGACTGGAGCCACAAAGTGAAGAATCTTCTTGAGAGACAGGGCCCTTTGGCATAAGCAAGCCTACCTGTTCTCGCACAAATGCCTGTGAGCCCCACCTCCCTGCATTGTTTGAGGCTAAAATCCTGACAGGGAACTGTTCCCAGGTTATGCGCATCTGCCTCAGCTATTCTTAATCTCCTTGCCACCTCATCCCCTGCCTTATCCAAGAACAAGAACAGGCACTCTTTCCCATCTTGTCCCCCAACACTTTTAGAAATTTGTATTTTAAAGTAATTAAAGATAATGGGAAAATGGGTTTATTTTACTATAACTTATTTCACTTAATGCACTCTTTATTTCTTGGTGTAGATTCAAGTTTTTATCTGGTATCATCTTCCTTCTGCCTTGAGAGCTTCCTTTAGCATTTCTTATAGAGCAGGTTTCTGGCAGTGAATTCTCTCAGTTTTTATTTGTTTGACAAATTGGTTTTTTTTCCCCTGTATTTTTGAAAGATATTCTCACTGGGTATAGAATTCTGGTGTCATTCCATTGCCTCTGGCTTTCATGGTTTCTGTCAAGAAGTTTGCTGTTAACACTTACCTTTATTCCTCCATAGGTAACATGTCTTTTTTTCCTCTCTTCCCTCAAAATTTTTTCCTTTGTATGTTGTTTTCAATAAGTTAAATGGGATATGCCTAGGAATGTGAGTGTTTTCCAAGCTTCATGGATCTGTGGCTTGTTTTCTGTCATTAATATTGGAAAACACTTGGTCGTTATACCCAATATTTTTAATCTAGAACCTTAAGGATGGCCTTGATTTCCCTCACTGTTTATTACATTAAACTATATCTGCTCCAGATTCTCTAGGTAATTTGGTACCTTACCCACTTTCAGGACTTGGCAAATATGGCCACTTTTCAGCCTGCATTGACCTGACCCCTCAAAAGGAAGGAGATACATGCTATGTAACAGGAACTTAATTTTGCTGGTAGCATCGGAGCCCTGTAAGATTTTTAAGTAGGGGAGAAACTTAATCACAGCTATACTTTAAGAAAATATAACTCAATGCAGAGAAAAGAATGAGCTAAAATTGGTAGAGACTCAAGGCTGGGAGAATAATTAAAAGGCTAATGCAATGGTCTGGGTAAGAGAGAAATTACAGAAGAAATTGGCAATAGGTACATCTGGGAAAGGCTTTTCAGGGCTACACTCCTAACAGAATTCTCCATATTAGTTAATAATGAACCACTGTTAGGCAGAACATTAACAGGAGTGCTGAGAAAGGTTCTGTGTTTGAAAACGTGTGGGAAATTATGTGTTTGATAAAGTTAAACTGGTTTCTAAATTGCAGAACTTCTCAAAGCCTTTAACATGCTAATATACTCTGAAAATCTCTAAAAGAGGGATACAATATGTAGTGTTTCCTAAACTTATTGTCTAAAGAATACTGTTCTCATAATTTCTCCAATAACACCTTCTGTGTTTCATGGCTTATCTGTTTGGGAACTGTATTTCCCAATAAAACTCAAGCAAGCTGCAAACATTTGAATACAGTATTAAGGAGTTAAAGAGGGGGTGAGGGAGAAGAGGAAGGTGTTGACCACAACTCTGAGGTTTTTATCCTGAATAATTAACTGGATGGTGATGGCAAAACTCGAGAGGAGTAGCAGGCTTAAGGGGAAAGGAGAAACTCACTTTGGGGCATGAAGATATAGATGCTGAAGAGGAGAATGGTTCTTTGATATTTCCTACGAGAGTGATTCATCTCTGCATAGGAAATTTCCAACTTAATAAAAAATAAATCTTACATCATCTAAAGCCATTAACTAGAGCAAAAATCTATCCACAAAGGGAAAACTGGATTCTAAAAACTTGGATTTAGTTGCCTAAAATTCTTTTTCCTTGGACTCTCCATAGTACTACAACCACCACCATCATGGCCTTGGGGAAGGGCCCCGATCATGACTGTAAGTAAATTCCTGACCTCAATTGGAAAACATGACCTTCTCGTTTATACTCAGTGGCGTGGCTAACATAGAGCTGGAATTTTACTAAACGCTTTGGCCGAACAAAATGAAAGTAGTCACAAGAAACTGCTAATCTGCCCTACACTATTATTTCCTCACCTTCCATTTTGGGGCCTAATCAGTTTTCTCTCCTTCCATCTCCTATGAAGGCCATCACCATCTCCTCGCTCAGGAGCAACCTGAAAGATAAGTCTACCTCCAAATCTAAGATCAAGACTGTGATGGTCAACATGTAACATACTGAGTGCCCAACACATGGTGGGCTCCCAATAAAGACTGTTGAGTTAAACCAAATTTTGTTTGGTGAGAAACAGAGTGTCTCTTCCAGCTCCCAGAGGTATGTCTTCTCCATTCTGCTTTTCTGAACAAGGACCAGCCTTGTCTTCATGTCCCTGTCAGTAGGAATGGCTACTGCCTCCCACTCAGGAGAAAATATCAGCCTTTCCTTGTGAGCCTCAACATGACAACCATATCAGGATACAAAACACAACACCCTCAACCTTTACTGGATATACCCAGCAATCTTGTGTAGAGAGAGGGTCGTCCTGTGGCATGACAGGTCCAACTACTGAGAGAGAAGGAATTCAACCTTGACGAGAATCTGGTTGTGAGCAAATGATGTGTGGTGAGGCAGAAGGGGACAGAGGGGTAGTTTGAGAGCTGCTGGCTCTCCCCAGGTATTTGGGACCAAGTGACAGGGTCCAGGGCATTAATCAAACTTGTCAGTTTCCTTCTTCGTGGATGTGTTCAATCAAGCTTGGCACATGTTACGGAAGGATGCAGATGGCATGTGGCCTCCTTGTTCAGAATGAGGTTTAGGAGAATGAGGCATCAAACAGTGAGTCCTTATGTGGCTCTGTGTAAATCTAAAATCCTGGATGAGCAACTCCTTGGAAGCAACACCCTAAGTTATCTGGGCTTTTTTTGAATATTTCTTGGCCTAGTCCTTCAATCTAGAGGTTGCTATCTGACAGCCCACGGCTTAATCATGCCCTCAGAGAATTCTTATGTGGTTGGAAAGGTGTTTTGATTTTATTTAAACTGATCGACAAACTTTAATAATCCAGAGAATTCACGCGAAAGTCAGATTTCCAACTTCTCCTGAAAACTCAGGAGATTCAGCAACGCGGAGCCTGCAATCCTTTATCAGCCAGACTCAATTGATGGCCGTGCCTTCCTCAGACCAGCTCAGCCCCTGTTGGCCCCCTGCACTCACGTAACTCCCCTGCCTGGTCCTCACAAGCATCTGAGAGTGTGACTCCTGGTTCAGACAAGGGCTGGCTGGGGGCACAGCCATGACTGCAGAAGTGGGCTACACGTGACATCCACCCGCAGCTTCAGCCGTTCGTGAGGAATTCTGCAAAGAACTGACTGTTTCTAGGAACTGTTCTCCTGGAATATATCTGGCATGCTTTGCCAAATATACACATGGCTCTCTTCACCCAAAGAAAGCTGTTTCTTAGCTATATGTTTCATTTTGTTTACTTCTAATTACCATCTAGGTAAATTCCACATAAGGCAAACATCATTTCCCTGTGATTCCCTTTGAGACAGAACCTATGTTCCAAAGCATTTGGCTGACTGTGGTTGGCTCTAGTCTGGTCCCCAGTGAATTTAGGAACATGATTTAATGACTCATTTTCAGCCTCACCAGCAGTGTGAAAGTGAGTTGGAGAGAAATGAAGCCAAGCAGCACCTCTGGGACCTTTAGGCTGCAGCTCAGCAGCTCACAGGGTCTGGGCCTCTTCCTGTGGGCTTAGTGAGGCAGGGTCCTGGGGGAGCTACAGAGAGGAGCACGAGCTGGTCAGAAGCGGCGAGAGGCACAGAGGGGGCAGGAAACAGTGGGGACCTCTAGGAGAGAAGCACAGAACCAGTCAGAGAGGGACTCATGGGGGAGGCACTTTGCAATAAGATTTCTTTCTGACAGAAGTTGCAAACTGGCCATCTCAGGAATGAACGGCCTACAGATGTATTGTGGTTGGTCTGCACAGTGTTTGTTTTCAACTTGAGCTAAGAAGACTGTACAATTTTTAAAAATCTGGGTTTCTAGTTTTTCTTGGGAAAAAATAGGAAGATATTGCAATACCAGGCAGGCATTCCCACAGGGCAAAAATCTGCTGCAGCTTAGCAAAGCTGCACCCTTGCAAGCTGGGCTTCATATAGCTCCGTTGTGCACAAGGCATATGTGAGCACACTCATGCCTGGCCTCCTGCAGGCACCAGCATCACCTGCCTGCTCCAGGTAAGCATTTGGGTTGAGACCTCTGCTTTGTAGCATGGAAAAGATAAAAGTCAGTTAATCTGTGTCTGATCCTGGCTTAGTCAATTGCTATCTTGTGGCCTTGGGCAAGGCACCTCACCAAACCTGCACCTCAATTATTTTCACCTGCAAAATGATCTGTACACTTGCATATAACCAATAAGACAAATATTGTTTATATTTAATATTTAAATTAAAAATGTCATTAAAGTTTTGTTTAAATTTAGTTATTTTAAAATATCTAATATTAAATATATAATTTAATATTTTAAAAATACTATTAACTATTTTTAAAAATATTATTGAAAATAGTTAAATATTGTTAGAACTAATTAGGCCGAATTGGCCTTCTGAGGTGAGGGAGGGGTGTGGATATAATTGCATCAGAGGGTATTGAAACCCCTCCCAGAGATTGGACAGGGGGTGCCCTAGAGCCCTGGACCCACTGGCTGCGTGAAGGAAGGCTCAGAACCCAGCTCAGGTGTAGCAGTTGGAGACAGCTGAGTTCCTCTGAATTAAAACCTGGAAGAAATTAAGTTTTCAGAAGGGCAGAGTATTACAACAAACTGAACGCCCAACATCCAAGTCTCAGCTGTGTGTTGGGAGCACACTCCCTCCGCTGCCTACCCTGTGGGAGAGGCTTTACGTGAGTAGGGGGCTTTGTGGGCAGTCAAGGGAGGAGTTGAGGTCCTTTGGGTATCTGGTTCATCTTAGTGTGATGGGGTAGCTGCCCTCACAGGTCACGACAGAGCTCAGAAAACAGGAGCAGCCCACCACTCCCTGTCCCTGGAGAGTTTGGGAAGCACACGGGGCTCTGGGAAGCACACGGGGCTCCCTCTTCAGGTGGGCAGGACTGGAGCCTACGCCTTTGAGTGCCAAAGACAGGGCTTCTCCACTGAAGTCTGAAATGCCACACTCGTGAATGTGTGTGTGCACATGTGTCACACATGTGTGCTGTTCTACTTTTTTCATGGACTTCTGTCTCTAAGATTCCCATCTCCAAGCTGCCAGGGCACAGTTAGGAGTGGCTTCTCCTCCTCTGGAAAGCAGGCGGACTCGCTGCTTGGTTTGCTCGGGGGCACCATGAAGGGAAGACCCCCAGCAGCCAGAGCCATGGGTTCATGGCCACCCTTCCTTCTCAGGTGTGCTTCAGAACTCACAAGAGGCCAGAAGAGTCCCCAGGGTCACCTGCCTGGGAGCCTTGGAGCAGCTGCTGAGGGGCAAGCCTCCGGGCATGTGTCCAGGGCCACCGTGCAGGGAAGTCCTGTCATTTCCCTCCTTCCTCTTCAGAACTCCAGCCTTCACTCACAGAAACACTGGCCCACAGGCCTTGTCTATTTAAAGCATTTCTATTTAAAAAGCACTGTCCAAAGGGAAGCAGTTTGTTGGGGGGTGTGCACATTTGCTCTGTTGTTACAGCCTCATTTTCACACACCGACTCCTGCCACACTTAGGTCTTAATCCCAGGGGCAGGAATGATGTCATTTCCAGATAAATTGTGTATGTGCCCAGAGGTGCAAGCAGACCAGAGCTGTGAGGCCCAGGAAGGGGTGGTGACGTGCTTGCTCTCAGGCGTGCTGCGCAGTGGCTTGCTGCCACCCACTCGCTGCTCCTGCAGGAGGCATAGTCACCTCTCTCGGGCTAACGCCTCTAGTTGTGCAGCCTGGCTCCTTCCCCACCCGTCTATTTCCCAGCTCCTGGCCTGGGCCATGTCTTAAAGCATTTTGGCACAGCTGTCATTTCTGGGTCACCCCCCCAAAAAGAGAATAGTACTGACTGGACTCATTCATTCATTCAAATATCTCTTGAGCAACCTGTGTGTCCTAGCTCCTGTGGAAAAGCAGTGAGCATGAGAGATATAGTCCCTTTTCATATTGTGCTTCAACTTTGCAGACATTAAACGGCTAATTAGATAATTTACCATTTATTACAGCTATTATTAGTGATGTAAGGAGCTACTGGGATGTGAGAGAGCGTATAAAAGGATGGCCCGACCTGATTTGGTGTGTCAGCAAAGGCTGCTCTTAGAAACGACTGTATTCCATTAAGTCTCAGATGTCACCAAATGTAACACACACAATTATTGTATGTACCACTAAGAAAGAAAAAAAAATGCTTCCAATTAAATATGACACAAGGCTGTCTTAGGACTTAGAATACTCATTTTACTTTTAATTTGATGTAGTTTTTTATTAAATATCATTTTGTGCATAACTAAGAAAAGAAATATAATCAAAATAGGTTCTTAAGAAATTCCTAGGGTTTCTTTACAGTCAGAGTCCATTTCTTCCCACTCACTTTCAACGAAGAGCTGTTGATGTCTGTATTTTTCCCCACAATACCATTCTCTGTGCCATTAAGAGCATTAATGATATGATATTTCTTAAAAGGATCCACAAAAGAACTAAACTCTTGTGCTCTTAAGCCAAATTTGCAACTATGTAGAGCTAACCTATTTTGGACACCTGCTTGGGGAACGTGTGTGCTAAACAAATCCAATCCACTGCCTTCCCCACAACCATTTGCTTCCTAGGACTTAAGAGAGTTCTCCACGTTAGCTCCGGGACTTGCTGCCAAGCCCCAGGCCCACCCTGTGAGTAATGACACTGGTGCTATTGATGTGCGCACAGACACAGATGGACAGCCGTGTCCCCACAGCTGCCAGCCAACAGCTGTGCCAGCATACATATCCCAACTTCAGAGATGCTAAAATGTGGGAAAAGTGTTTTAAAACCAATGAAACATGGTAGATTCTAAGATAAGGTCGTATGATTAGCAAAAAGTAGCTAAGCAAGGAAGGGAGCGAGAGAGGGAGTGTTTTGAAGGCTGGGAGAGCACCCGCGGTGGCGCCCAGGCGGGAGAAAGCCTGCACGTCCCTGGAGATTAAAAAGGCTGATGTGGCTGACGCTGAGAAGCAGAGGTGAGCCGGCGAGGGGTGAAGTTGGCTGATGGGTAGGGCTCTAACTTGTGCAAGTCGTTGTAAGTCTTGCAAGGGAGGTAGACTTTCATCCTGAAAGCAATAGGGATCCTTTGAAAGGTTTTCCACAGGAAGTGGATCTGGGAGGGTGAGTGACAGAGGCATACCCCAAATACCATACCCTGAGGTGAGGTATTTAAAAGATCTCTCCACTGAGAGTGTGGAGAATGGACTGGATGGGACAGGATCCCGCGTAGCCTGGTGGCTTTCTCATAGGAATCTGTGGCCGGAGCCACGATTCACTAGATAGGGGCTGGGGAGATGGAAAGAGGAATAAAGGTGGATTCCCAGGCAACCTCTTGGGTGCTCTGCTCCCTGAGTCAGCAGACGCTGCAGCAGGACCAGGTTTGAGAGTGGGAATAGCACTGGTTCATTTCGGCCACGTTGCCTCCGGGGTAGCCCTGAGACATCCATATGGAGATGTCATGTAGGTGGAAGGACAGACGGGTCTGGAGCTCAGAGCAGATGTCTGGACTAGAGGAGTGAATTTGACAGTCACCAGAACACACCTGGCCGCTGAAGCTAGTGGGTCCTTAGAGCTTGGGCACCCAGAGAACTCACTCCAGAGTGTGGCCTCCTTCATATTTCTGCAGTGCCTTAAGCATTTGCCTCCTTTGTAAGGTTTCTTGGTTCTTTCCAGCAAGCCCAATTTCATTGCTTTTACATGGGATATACACCTACTCATCACCTCTCCATTTGGGCAACTTTAACCCAGCTCTCAGCAAGCTCATTAATTTGGGTCCTGGTTGTAAAACTACTGAGTACTCCTGAGAAGAGAAAAAGGAGAGAGATGGAAAGAGGAAGAAAGTAAAGGAAAAAAGAAAGACCAATTATATGAAGCACCTCTTCTGTACTGTTTCTTACGCTTGTCTACTCCATGCAACATGATACAAACAGGTAATACCATGCCGGTCTTACAGAAAGGCAACAGGCTCCGAGTGGTAAGTAACTTGGGCAAAATCACACAGACAGTATACTATATATACAGAGTCAGGACTTCAGCATATATCCACCTACTTAAAAATATTTTTCAAGGGGCAGTCCTTTGTAGGAGGCTCATGAGTGCTTGTGGAACACAAGCATATGATCTGTGAAGCAAAAGGGATATATTATGGTAGAGGCAGAGTCCAGTGTAAATAAGGAATTGGTAATAGTTGACAGCAGAAGTCTAAACACGACCCTGATGAATGACCCCCATGAATAAATTTGCTCCTTTTCCTTTAATTACGTTGGTGGGTTAGACTTTAGTAGAGATATGTGTGGTGTAATGGATTTCTTGGTGGCAATTACAAGTGAGAAGTCTCCTCCAATGGGTCTATTTTAATGGGAAGAGCATTCAGGGGAATGAGCAAGGACAGCCTATTTATTTCTCCGCCTCACTTGTTAGCGCCTCTCGGCTCAGTAGGAAGCTGTGCCTAATGTGGCCCAGATTCCCTTCAGAATAACCAGGGTCCTCACCATGCTCATTAAGATGCCACTGGGCAGAGGCTGGAGGAGGAGCTGGGGCTGTCCGAGGGGACACAAGGAGCTGTAACCACCCTGTCTATCATTTGGAGGAGGTGCTGCTTTGTGCCGAATATTCTGGAAATTAACAAATAACAAAAATTCCTAAAAGTAGCCTAAGGCTGCCAGTTCCTGTTTCTCTTGCCCACCAGACAGAGGGGCTAAGGTTGAGAAAAGAAAGTGGCTGTGCTCCTAGAGGCTGCTTCCAAGGCAGGACTGGAGCAGATTCAACCACATACGTGTCAGGGCAGAAGGGACCAGCAGGGCGGTGCTTTGCCATGCTGCTTTCACCTGCAGATAATCACTGGGAGTGTCTCCTTGACTCTCAAAGAGAACGTCTGGGACACTAAGCTTAGTTCTGTAGGAATGTAGCGGGCAAATGTGCGCCCAATCTCCAAAACACAATTTCAGGTAGTAGCACCTTGACACCACATAATTAAGGTGGCCTACATTACAAACTGGCATCTTCAGAGATTCTTTTGTCTGTGTCCAATATAGTCTTCTTTGGGTGAAACTTTCCAGGTGTGGGTGAGGGTGTAGAATAAAACAGAGTGAAAATCCCCTGAAGTGTGTCTGACATCTGCCTGGAGCATTCTAAGGGGTCTTCTACTCTCCTTTCCCCACCCCTCTCCTTCCAAAATACTAGATATAAACATCAAGAAGAGTGCATAAAGAGGGCGGTGACCCAGGAAAGAGAGTTACAGCCAAAAGATCACGATGGAGTTTCCTTTTTGCCAAACAACATGGAAATCTGAGGAGGGTGCTGAAGCCCAGACTGAGAAGTCACAAAACGGAATTATCTTCTCAAAAGCAATCATACTGCTCTTCCCAGCCCTCGTCGTGTTAGCTGGAGCCATGCAATGTGTTCTTACCAACGGAAAGCAAGCGTTTATGTAATGTGTCTCTCTGCCAGACTGAGGCAGTTAAGAGTGAATGTGCCTTCCCAAGCTCTCTCTACGTTGACCTTGTCTTCTGGCTAACTGATGTCAGGGTTTGCACAAGACCACACGTTGAAGATGGCTGTGCCTCTTCCTGGAAGGAGCTTGATCCCTGAATGACTATGTGGAACAGAGCCACTGAGCACACTGAATTGTGACAAAAGCAAGCAATATACTTTCATTGTGCCAAATCACTGAGATTTTGAAGTTAATCTGTTTCTGTAATCAGCATCACTTCCCCTAATATAGTTGCATAGCTAAAGTCATGGTTTTTGCAGTAAGCCTCCTTATTTCTCACTTCCTAAAGTCTTTAACAGCTTTACAAAACTCAGGGTTGGGTTTTATTGTTGTTGTTCTTGGGGACTTTGTTGTCGTTGTTGTTAATGAATTTGTTAGGAGCAAAGCATTTTGTCAAAATGATTATTAATGAGCAATCAATATGAAAGCTCAAGCCAATATAACAACTTGGTAATTAATCATTCAAAATGATAAGTTGGGTGTTCAGGGTCTGATGTGCCAACCAGGTAAAATTGCAGAGATTTGTTTCAAAAGGCTGTCTAACATTTTAAGATGACAGGAACAAAAAGTGCTCCTTGTTTTCTCTCCTGAGCCCTCCTGTTTTCACCTCTTGTGCTGTCCAGCATCCTGTGCCAGCTCTTTGGAACGTGTGCCCTCATATGTCCTTTCCTGGCGAGATGTCATGAGCTGCACTTGAACAGTTCCCAAACTTGGCACCAAAAGACTATGCCTTTGTTCACTGTAACACAGTCATCCTCTTCTTCCCAAAGTCGCATTTCTGATTCTCTTCCCTGAGCCAGAAAATGTGTTTCCCTCAGCACTTCTATCTTGAGTTTGACTTTGTGGGCTTGAAAGTGACATCATGGGAACCAACAGGAATTAGGGACCAGAAGAAGTGAAAACACAGACTCCAGGCTCCAGTGCATTTCTGCCGCCGTGGCTTCACGCAGCTTTCACTCCTGTTCCTGAAATGTCTTCTTCATTCTTCTCAGCCTCTCTCAAGCCTCCAAATGATGCAAGGCCTGTCACTAATTCCCCTGAAGGCTTACAAAATTTCCCACAAGGTTAAAATTTCCAAGAGCACGAAGAACACATTTGGTTTGTTCTCCACCATTTCCCCAGCATCTAGCACAGTGTGTGGCATTTGTTCAACAACTTAAAAAATATCTGCAGCTGCAAAAAAATCTGCTGCATGAATTGAAGTCTTTGAATGGATGCATTTTGGGCCCTTAGCTCATCTCCAGAAAATGTGACTCATCAGAAAGAGTGGAAAGAAGGAGAGATCCATTCATTTTTATCTCAAAACACATATTGTCTGTAGTTAATTCAGCAACTGACCACATTTAATGCTCATTTTGACAGAACACAGAACCAGCAGCATTTATTTTCATGTCACAACACTTTGAACTCAACTGACTTATTGTGGGGCAAGGGGAGATTGTAACTATTAATACGAATGACAGAGCACACAGCGAATGACAGAGCACACAGTAACCTCCCCCAAACATCTAAAGTGGACAAACGCATTAATGAATATTGAGATATAGTAAGCTTTGCAGGGTTTTTTCTTGTTTTATTTTTTATCTTTATTTATTTAACTTTTTTTTTTTTTTTTATTTTGAGACAGTCTCACTCTTTCACCCTGGCTAGAATGCCCATGGCATCAGCCTAGCTCACAGCAACCTCAAACTCCTGGGGGCAAGCAATCCTCCTGCCTCAGCCTCCCGAGTAGCTGGGACTACAGGCACGCACCACCGTGCCCTGATAATTTTTTCTATTTTTAGTAGAGATGGGGTCTCGCTCTTGCTTGGGCTGGTCTTGAACTCCTTACCTCAAGCAATCCTCCCATCTCAGCCTCCCAGAGTGCTAGGATTACAGGTATGAGCCACCGTGCCTAGCCTCTTGTTTTATTTTTATTTTTTAACCCAATAGCAGTATCTGCTGATCTACAATACATTTTGCTGACATGGCATTCTGTGCAAAATGTCCATGCTGAATATGATAGGTAGAATGAGGGCCCCCAGAGGTGTGCATGTCCTAATCCCCAGACTCTGTGAATATGTTCTGTTACAGGGCAAGGAGGGATTAAGGTTGCTAATGAAACTGGCCTTAAATAAGAAGGTTGTCCTGGATTATCCTGGTGGGCTCAGTGTCATCATAGGGTCCTTAAATATGGAAGAGGTACAGAAGAGAAGAGTCAGTGTCAGGGTGATGTGATGTGAGAAACAGTCCATTTGCCATTCCTGGCTTTGAGGGTGGAAGAGGGCCATGAACCACGGAACGTGGCCAGCCTCTACAAGCAGGAAAAGGCAAGGAAGTAGATTCTCTCCCAGAGCCCCCAAAAGGAATGCAGCCCTGCCAGCACCTTGATTTTAGCCCACTGAGACCCATTTTGAACTTCTGACCTCTAAAACAAGATAATAATTTGTGGTAATTTGTTAGAGCAGCCACAGGAAGTTATACACAGGGTATGCCAAATAAAATGGAGAGTGTTGGGGTACAGATGTATTTTACAATTTGTAAAAATATTTTACAATTTGAAAAAAAGATAAAATAAAGGCATTTATTTTTCTTATTTTGTCCACTTGTGTTTATTTTTTCTGTCCCGCCACTCTTCTCCAGCAGAGATCAGGACTTCTGCTTTTTGAGTATTCAACACAGTAATGACACCATGCAACAGTGGCCAGCAAACAAGGACAGGTTAACAATACATGGTGGATAACAACAAACACATTCGATTACTCAAACTGCGCTAAATTGGTGTTTTGCCAGCAATTTTTTTGATGATACATTGACAGGAAAGCTCACAACTTGAAACAAAATTATCACATAAACGAGGCTCTCCTGGTGCCCAATGGTTGGGGTTGGCAGATCCCAGAGGCAGCACCCAGGCCCCACAGCAGGGCACAGGCTGTGTAGAAAGTGCCCTTGACAGGCATCCCATTAGCTTCCAGCTCCTCGCCCACCTGGCCTTTGGCAGCACTGGTAACAGGTAACCTGTCTGACAGATTCGAGCTTCTGCTCGTCTCCCATTCCGCTTGCAAGGGGCACATCTACGAACAGGCGCACCGGAAGGTGGGCGGGAGGAGAAGGGAAGGAACAGTGAGCCTGGGCTATTTTAAAACCTTGGTAATTGGTCCTGGAATGGTCAAGAATAGACATGTATTTTATATAATACCCACACCTAAAAAGGATTATTTTCCAAAGGGAGAAGTAATTATTAGCAAATTCAGGGTTTCATGGACAACTTGAAAAAGAATCACTTGTCATTTGCAAGCATTAGTTCAGGAGCCCAAGCCCTTTTCTGAAACAAAAGGTGAATGCAACACTAACACACTTGCAGGCATTTGCCTGTTAGTAACTTTAATATCAACTATGAAATAGGATTGTTGTAAGCATTAACTGAATCAGTATTTGTAAAGTGTTCAGAATGGTGCCAGGCACATGGTAAGCAGTGTGGGTGTCACGAATCATTATGGGAAAATCAGAGAAAACCATATTACTTCGAACTCTGATGCAAAAACAGAACATGGTTCTTTCTATCTATAAAATGACACACCAGAGCCTGATGAACAATTGGGTGGGTCCAAGTCAAGTTTGTGCAGCTTTCCAACCTGAAAGAAATGAAAGGAGCTAAGTCAAGGTGCTCATGAATGTGAGGTAGTAGCAGGGACAAAGGCAGGGCGTGGCCACTGTCCAGATGGCCTCACGGAGCAGCCCCGCTTGGGCACTAGTGATGTCACGTCAGGAAGCCACATGGCTGTGGTGTGACCCACCATGCATCTGTCAGCACATTCTGCACAGCCTACGAAGAGCCAGGCTCCAGTCCTGGTAAATATCTATTGGCTGAATGAATTAGCTGGGCAAGTCCCGCACACACACACGCACGCACGCACGCATCCTGAACCTCCATTTCCCATTCTATAAAATAAAAGGAATGAACTTCAATCATCTCTAGAGACTATCCCAGTGCCTTCTTGCTAATTTTTTTAAAGGGCCCTCTGAAATATTATTGAAAAATAATGAGGGAATCTGTGTTTACAAAACAAAAACAAATTAAATCAAGCTCACGGGTACCTGTTCCTTTCTCAGTTGCCTTTGCCTTCAGACTTTCAGACTTTATGGGACACCACTTGACCATAAGCAATGTGCCAAAGAACCCGTCATAACTATTTTAGGTCAGTTTTCCTGGGAACAGATCTGAGATCTGCATGCAGGAGTCTGTTGGGGAGTGGCCTCAGGATGCACACCCAAGGGAAGTCGAAGGCGGCATTAGTGACGGAGCTGTTGAGCTGCCTTGCAGTCACAAAAAGGCCACAGCCAATTCCGTGGAGAGCTAGGGCATGGTCCTCCACAGCTGTCCCTGCTTGAGGCAAGCAGGCCACACCTTCAAGTCCCTCTGCCCTGCCCCATCGACCAGTCATTGACTAGTTGTAGGGTCTGGAAGAGGGGGCCTGGCCTTGGGGGAGGGCATTGTCTGCATTTGAGGACAGTTCCCGGAGAGGGACTTGGCCACCTACACCACAGGAGCTGGGGAATGAGAGCCATCGTCCTTGTGTTAGGTATCTCTGGCTAAGTAACAAATTACCACAATCTTAGCAGCTTAAAATAACACACATTTATGATTTTCAGTGTCCCTGGGGCAGCAGTCTGGGCATGGCTCATCTGGGTCCTCTGCTCAGGGTCCTACAGGGCTCTGATCAAGGAGTCTGTGGGGCGGCATTTTCATCTGAATACACCTCCATGGTCGTTCGGGTTAGTGGCAAGACTCATCTCCTTGCACTGTGTGACTGATGGCCTGGTTTTTGAGGGCTGTTGCTTGGAGACCACCCTCAGCTCTACAGCCACCCACAGTTCCCAGAGTTCACTCCAAGTTCCTAGAGGTCACCCAGAGTTCCTGGCCATGTGGGCTTCCCTAGCACAGACACTTACTTCATCAGGAGGACTCTCTCACGGTGGGGAGGGCCAGCCCCTCGTTCAGCGATGTTCACCTCAGTCTCACCCTTTTGATTAACTCAAAACCAATGGATTTGGGAGCTAAATTACATCTGCAAGACCCCTGTCTTTACCTTTGCTATGTTCTACTTAACTTTCTGCAGTTCTTTCTCAAAGGCAGTGAGGCCAGATGGGGACAACACTACCTAAATCTGTCACTAACGAGAGAAAAGCTGCAATCGGGTGGGCGTTAGCGCAGCCCTCTGCACATGGTGAGACTCCTTAAATGCCTGTTGAATGAAATTTGTTGTGACTGAGAGCTGTGGTTTGTGCCACATGAGAGATGTTTGTCTCTCTGATCTGAATCTTCAGCTGAATGTCTAACCACTCCTGAGTGACCAGAGTGTCACAGAAAATAATGGCCAAGTTTGACTGCCTGTGAAAGTCCGCAGGAGTGTGTTCCTTTTGTCAGGTGAAAATGCCAAGAGCACTCAGAAAAAGTCTTCCCTAGACTATATAAATTCACGTTTATAAAAAAATTTTTTAGTATGTAGGGTACATTTACAAGCTTTTATCTTTTAATAGAAACAGAGTAGAGGGCAATATAAAAATTGATCTGAAGATGGAAGACAGAACTTACAGGAACCTCAAACTCCCAGTGAGAGATACTAGTCTTGGCACTTCAATGTGGGGGCTGAGTCCAGCCATTGAACCTGCATCTCTGATTGACAGACCAAAATGGAGAAAATTGTTTCAAGACAGGAAGGGAACTATTTGCTTAATTCTTTACATATCTCATTGTCAGTTAATGCTTCAGGGTAGGTACAACACCTGCCTACTCATCCTTGTTTTATAGAAGAGGCAACGGTCTTTGCTGCCACGTGGTTAAGAGCCTACAATGGCAGGCAGAGGAGGAGAGAGGCCACAGCTGTCCAGTGTGGCTGAGGGAGAACGCACAGGTGCACAGGGGCAGAGGGGAGGGCCTCTAACCCAGGCCCGGGGGAAGGCCTCCTAGCAGGAGAAGAAGCTGACACCCTGTCGTTGCCATCATGGGGCAGTGGAGAGGACAGGGCGTCTTGCATGTTGGAAAGGGAACAGAAGGAAAGCCTGGACCTTTGGTCATACTTTGCAGTTTTGCCTGAAGCAAAGCTCTGCCAATTCTTGCCACCTGAGAGCCTACAAGCTGAAAATCACTGGTGCTTTGTGTGGAAGAGGATGGCTTTTGGCTAGTTCAAATAAATGAAAAGAGGCTAGACAGACAAACAGATGTAGCTTACACAGCTGGTAAGAAGCCCTGCTTAGGAACACAAGGAACCCTCCTGCCCTTCACTGAAGGTGGTTTATCCTAAATGTGGCTTCTAAAAACTCAGATGTCTTTTTTGATGAGTTTTGGAAGCTAAGGATTAATATATCCCCTCTCCCTTTCCTCTCTAGCGTGTTTCTCCTCTCAGTTAAGTGTCTTCATTCCCTCACCCAGAAACCTGACCCACTCTTAGAGCTAAGAAGCCACATAATTAGGGCGACTGCAGTATTTATCATCTGAACTGGGAACACTTTTGAGAATGAAAGGGAGCGTGAATAATAATTACCCCAAGACAGCAGGCAGACACTGGGGCCACCCTGAGCAAACCGGGACTGGGGGTCACACTGCACGCGTTGGGCTCAGCCCTGTTGACGCTGACGTGCTGCGGAGTAGAGGCCAGACTTTTCCAGCATTCACAGGTGCTTCCACCTCCGGGACCCAAAGAGGGCAGCGGCAGCGTTTCTCCTTGTTCCAATTACTTTACGGTGTCGCCACCCTTTCCCTGAAGAGTGCTATTATTGAGCAGGACTTTAGATACCCTGTGTGTGCAGGAGAAAGGGGCAGATAATAAACATTAAGTTTATTAAATGCCAACATTTTAAGAAATTCGGCAATTTTTTTTTTAGAAAACTCACTTTTACCCCCTCAAAAAATTATACTGCTCCATCCTAGAACTGAGAAACATGACGTTATAGAGGTTACTCTGTGATTGCCAATGCTGCTACGTAGGGAATTAGACAGACGAGCCCCCAAGCTTTGCAATGAAACTAGTAAAAACTCCCTATGAAGGAGAGTGACCCATCTGTAGGAGAAACACATCTGAAAATATGGTTGTAAAATGCTTGACGGCGGAGGCCGAGGAGATGTTGAAACTTACCTTGAGAACCTGGGATACCTGCTGGCAGGAATGGAACTGATGAACGATATAGCTTGACCTTACCAGTTCAACTGATAGATCTGAAGACACCATGTCTTAACCAAAGACAGGCAGTTTGCATAAGGTCTAATAAAAAAAAATAAGATGAATATGTGTGTGGTGGTGCTTATCCATCAAAGCCCAGGGAGCGGAGCACTGAATCTTTCAGACTGGAATATCGTGACTATAAATGCGGTTGTCTTTGTTAACAAGCAGGGAAAGCCCCTCAGATTCGGGCACAGTTTGAGTGAAAGAAATCCTCTTCTCTCCCAGGAAAAACTCCTCCAGAGCAACTTACTTTCCTCTGTGTTAATTATACATTTGTCAAGAAAAGTTCTGAGTGATCCTCACATCTTGACAGAGATTCTCTGATTTTCTAAATCTACTAATTATTAGTTAACATATCTTGTTGATGGACTTCATCACCAATAGTCATATCTGTAATTCTCCCAAAACATTAAGAAGATTAAAGATGACAATTTCAAAATCTGTTTAGATATGAAATATCACAGAAAAATTCTCACATTAATTTGTTTTCACTTGCCTCTTCACAGAATCTCACATTAATTTAGATTATTAGAATCTAAAGATAGATTAAAGATGGCAGACGAGAAAAGCCTCCAGCCAGAGTGTCTCCGCAAAAAAGAGAGATTTTAGAAGAAAGTGGAAGAAATAAGCAAACAGACAAGCATACATCAGACGAGGGTCAGAAGGAGGGATACCTGAGACCACGAGAGACTCCACGGGAGGAGGTTGCGGAGGAGAACTGGAAGGAGAAAGCCCACGAGAAGCTTGGAGACCGGCGACAAGGGTAGGTGGAGCGGCAAACTTTCCCCTCCCTTGCGTCTCGGACTGCTAGTGGGCTCCTGGGTGGTTGGAGAGACCTGCTAACACCAGCCCAGAGACGGCTGCTGCCAGTGAGCGGTGAGCCTCTTGTGGACATGGCACCAGGTTCCCACCTCCCCCGGGACACCGCCCAGCCCACAGACTCAAGCCGATCAGCAGGCACCATATTGCCTCATTCTCCCCTCCCCCTTCCCTACCCGCGGATGCCGAGAGAGACAATTTAGCCACCATCTGGAGGCATCTCAAGGGAACGGGACCTTCCCATTTGGGGCCCTACAGCAGACTGAGGGGCACTCAGACTGTGAGCTCCCTACCCGCCAGCCCTCCCAGGTGCTGCTGGCCCGGTGACTCCAGGAGAGCGTGGCAGATCCCGAGGCTGAGGGACATCGTCCCAGCTGGGGCACCCTGTGGGTGAGTTAGGACCGACACGCCACTTCCTGGCGGGGTCAGGGTTTGAATCCCAGGATCCAGGGATCAGACTTGCAGACCAGACCTGGTGCACCCAAGATTTGTACTGCCCTGGGGCAGAGAAGGAACATTTGTGAACGTGCCTGCTTGGTGTGTGTGCCTTTGGGGGCGGATCAGTGTGCCTGAGGGGCAACTCTCCTTGCAGGGAAGGGCCATGTCCCCAGCCCAGATTGCTATCCTGGGCAGGGTACCTCCCGGCCTGCATCACAGCCAGGGGAGACCCGCTGGTGTGAGGTCCTGCCCGCTGGCAGAGGCCCAGGAGAAACTGCGGAGCCGGGGAGGGTGGAAAGGAGTGAGACTTGCTCCAAACTGCAGGTCTCAGACAGCCCCACCGCACACGCAGACTTTCTGGCTGAGTGGGGCCATTTCAGCCCCTCCCTGACAGCTTTGCCCAGAAGCAAAGAAAAGCCGTTTGACCCCGCTAACAGCAACTGTGGTGCCTGAGGGCAGGCTTATCCAACCCAGCTCCACCCAGACTCACTCCCAGACCTGTCCCCACTGAGGTGGAGAATAAGGACACACTTGGAAATCCCAGGGCACCACTCACCACATGAGGCACTAGAGTGCCTCTCCAGAGGAACCAGAGCTGGTTATAGGACCCAAAAACAACAATCTAGTCTGCTCCTCCCAGCAAGCACCTCCTACTGACAGGGAGGTCACTCTGCACACCCTTTTACCATATCTACTGACTCATTACAGGGTGTGGTCAAATCTCACCCACAAACACCACCTACTAGCTCAGAGACTAAACAGGGTGTGTCATTATCCAAACAAAAATCTAAAAGCAAGAAGCAACAACGGATCCAGATGGGAAGAAATCAGCCAAAGAACTCTGGAAGTACAAAGAATCAAGCAGAAAGTGCATCCCCAAAGAGGAACACTAGCTCTCCAGAAATGGACATCAACCAAAGTCAGAACACTAAAATGACAGAAGAAGAATTTTGAACATCGATTGTAAGAAAACTCAATGACATGCAAGAAAAAATAGATAACCAACACAAAGAAATCACAAAAAACATCCAGGACCTAGAAGAAAAATTCACTAAAGAAATTGATATTAAAGAAAAATCAAACTGAAATCCTGGAAATGAAGTATCTATTCAAGGAACTACAAAACACGGTGGAAAGCCTCAACACAGGTTAGATCAAACAGAAGAAAGAATCTCAGAGATTGAAGATAACACCTTCCAACTAAATAAGTCAGTCACAGAGATAGAGCAGAGAAATAAGAGAAAAGAGCAAAGTCTACAAGAAATGTGGGATTATGTGAAGAAACCTAACG
>CAUYRT010011785.1:0-24304 GCA_963574885.1 Lepilemur ruficaudatus
GTTTCTGCACTATGGCTTGTGAGTACAGATAGAAAGTGTGCTTAAAGGGTAAATGAAAACTGATACATCAGATTCATTACCAAGAGCCAATGTCTTACCTCTTGCAATGAGAACTCATCCATCTTTCAGTAACAAATTAAAATCATAGTGGTTATATAGGTATCTTTCATTTTTGTTTCCCTTTGAGGAAAACTCTCTGAAGCCTCTAGAGATTCCATTGTGAATTCAAAGGCACCGTGGAGCATCATTATTTTCTGTAGTGGAAATCGAGCAGTTCAATTCAGACACAAAAACAAGTAATCTTTCCAGATTCTGTCAATTCTCAAGTGGTCAATTTATTCTTTTCTTTCTAGCTAGGTGTTCATGCATAGTTCTATAATCTTTGTTTAATAATTATTAGAAAATATAATCTAGTAATTTCTTATAAAAATATAGGTTCCAAGTTTGCTACAGTATTTCTAATTAAGAAATATCAGTAGTAAATTTCAGGTATAAAAAGTTAACCTTAGCTTTTTTTCATTCAATATTGTTTATTGATAAGTGTTTTGTATTGATAGCTTCAAAACATATCAACAAGCACCTTGAGGAAATATGAGGTGTAGCTTGAGGTAAAGTTAAATTTTGATTAACAAAAATTTTAAAGACAGATATATTAATTATCAGAGCAAAAGTAAGAAAATAAATGCCTTAAAAGTTGTTCAAAGAAGATCATATTGGAGGTAGTTCTCTATTTTTATGGCTGAGTAGTACTCCATGGTATACATATGCCACATTTTATTAATCCACTCACTAATTGACAGGTACTTGGATGATTGTTTTATATTTTTATGTAGTGTTTTGTGACCCAAGATATGGTCTATTTTAGTGAGTGTCCCATGCATGCCTGAAAATAGTGTGTATTTTGTGTTGTTGGGTGTTCTATAAATGTCAATTACATTTTCTTGATTGATGATGTTGTTCAGTTATTTTCTATTAAAGTTGATTTCTTGTTTAGCAATTTTTTCAGTTGCTGAAAAAGTAGTGTTGAAGTCCTTAACTATAATTGTGAATTTATTCATTTCTTATTTCAGTTTTATTTGTTTTTACTTCATGTGTTTTACAGCTCTGTTGTTTGATACATACACACATGCACATTTAAGATTATTATGTCTGTTAGATGAATTAACTGGTTTATAATTTTTTTAACATGCTTCTGTGTCCCTGGTAATTTTGTTTTCTCTGAAACTTATCTTATATAATATTAATATAGCCGCTCCAAATTTCTTTTGATTAGTGTTTTCATGGTCTATTTTTTTATTCTTTTATCTCTGACCTACCTATATCATTATATTTTAAGTGAGTTTCCTGTAGAAAAGCCATACTTAGGCCTCTTTAAGAAAATTAAATCTATCCTACAAATCTCTTTTTATTGGTGTATTGAGACTGTTTACATTTAATGTATTTGTTTTTATGTTTCTATATAAGTCTGCTATATTATTAGATATTACAGTGTTCCTTTGGCAAAATCAAGCAATATCTGTATTTATTTATTCTTATTTTTTAACAATAAAATATCAATATTCTTTATTATAAATTCTGTATAGTCAATTGATTCTTAGACAATGCATTTATTGATTTGTCTGGAACTCTTTTATCTAGAACCAACTACGGTTGCAATTAGATAGCAAGTGTAGGTTGGACATGAAAGTTGGGTGATATTTTTGTTAACAAGAAAAATCAAAGTGAAACAAAAAAGATGTTAGAAAAGCATACATTTGACAGCAATGCAAGTGACTTTTTTGCTGAATCTGAAAGAATATTGCCTCAATATTTTTGTGCTCATTCCAATGAACAGCTACAGAGTTGATATAGTTTAAAGTATAATCTGCATTTTTAACATCAATTTTTTTGTCTAGACAGTTAAAAAACTGAAAATTAAACCCTGATTTGTAGAATTTGCAAATTTCTGTGGTGTAAATCCTCCCACCTTGGCTGATTCATTTCACTGAATATGGAGTTGGGAGAGATCTGCAGGAGCACAGCTCTCTATAGTATTTCTACCACACAGATGCCACAGGTGTAAATAATCCTAAGAGCATGGATGACAGCAAAATCTATTAAAGTGATTAGGAAGAGATAAGTTTTGAATATTTATTATCTCTTTTTTATTTAAAAATATTAAGGGGCTGTAAATATTTTTGATACATGGATACTTTTTATAATGCTTAAGTCAGGGTTTACAGTGTGCCCATCATCCAAATAGTGTTCATTGAACCCAATAGGTAGATTTTTACCCTCCTCTCCCCACTTCTTGATTTCCTATGAACTTTATATCTCTTTGTGCCCATGTGTGCCTATTGATTAGCTCCCAATTATTAGAGAGTACATGTGGTGTTTTGTTTTCCAGTCCTGAGATACTTCACTTAGGATAATGATCTCCAATTCCATTCAAGTTGCTGCAGAAGATGTTATTTCATTCCTTGTTGTGGCTGAGTAGTACTCCATGGTGTATATATATAAAAGAATATCTGTATTTAAATGGACCCATTCTCCTTTCTTTAGAGTTGTAGACCCTCTTCAGTCCTAGGTTTATACGTTGATGTGTCTGATCAGACTTTATGCTTAGGGTGAACCCAATGTTTTTCTCTGTGTGTCTTGTTCACAGAATCTTCAGGACATCTTAATTTGAATATGCCCCAATAATCTAAATTGCTTCAATGCTTGCCAACTCCCATAAGCTCATGCCCTCATACTGTTTCTTTCCAATTATTTTTGCCAGATTATCCAAATATTTAAAATTTGGGGCTTTATTTCAGTATTCTATTAATCATAATGTATTATATGAAGCATATATTTCCTCATTTAATCTACCTAACAATTATGTAAGATAGATATTATTACCTCTATTTTATAGATGAGGAAACAGATAAAGAGACTGCAAAGTTATTTGCCTCCTGTAGTGAAGCATATTTTCAGAACTCAAAGTTTAGAGATGGTATAGTGTATCAGGCAGAAGAAAGTATTCGGAGGGTTGGGAATGATAAAAATAGATATTTCAGAGGCTCCAGCATTGGTCACTTAAACTTGTCAGAAAGAGGATTAGAGACCTGAAAGTTTTAGTTTCCAAATAAGCTGTTGGTACACCTGAAATGAATTCATCTGTCAATCATATCCCACTAAGTCTACATTTTCCAGCTTATTTTAACAAAATAATGTGGCAGGTTCTAGGTACACAGAGTGCTAAATATTTTATTACTTCAGTAAATATAGTTTCACTGTACATAACTGACAGAAAGTTAGTATCCAGAGTATATAAACAACTCCTATGAACCAATATGAAAATTACAAATAAAGTTTATAAGTAGATAGGGAATATGAATGGGCAATTCATAGAAAAAACGCAAATGTCCAAAAAACAAATGAAAAGATCCCTAACTCCAGAAATCAATAAATACAAATTAAAACAATAGAATTTTACACCAAATTCATACAGATCAAAAATTCTGATAATATCATATGTTAATTACCTTATAGCAACATAAAATCATCCATACATTGTTTTTGCAGAATCAACTAGTATGACCACTCAGGGCAGTATTTTGAAAATATCTGATAATATTAAATAATTATATTCCCTATGATACATTAGTAATATCATCATACAGTTTGTATCTTAGAGAAATTGTTAAACAGGAACAGAAAGAGATTGGTTAAAAAGTAATGGGTTTTCCTATTTTCTGTATTCATCTTTACTGGCTCAGTCAAAGGAATGTAGCTATTAAAATCCTTCCTCTTTCCTCAATCCAATACTCCTATTCTAGCTTTAAATGTGTGGGCAGACAAGCCAGAAGCAGAGTAATTGAAACAGCAAGTGTCACAGTGAAAACTGCATCTAGGCAATTTTTCTGTTAACCACATTGAGGGAGAAAATGGCAAATAACTTCAGAAGATGCTTCAGAAATTGTTCTCATTCTCTGTGTCACGCCATTCATATCATTTGGCAAATGCATCATAGAATTTTTATCATATTAGCAAATATTCTTTATAATTCCATTAAAAACTTGTATTAAGGAACCATGGAAAATTGGAATCACCAGATATTTTCATACCATATTAATGATGAAGGGACTTATGGAAACAAAATAAATGCAAATAAAAGCTTGGGGTTCTTCATGCTTTGCTTCAGAGACAGTTTAAAACTTCATGGTTTATCAAAATGCTTCTGTAGTTTTTGAAATCAGACATTTCTGAATATTTTATCTTTTTGACATTTAAGCTTTATGAAATTCATTTTCTTCATAAATAAAATGAACCTTAATGATGACTACTTTATAGAGTTTTGTGAGAAATATATAAAATTGTAAACAAAGGCTTTACCATCATGATTGGCACAGAAAATCCAGTACATTTTAACCAATCTCTCAAGGAACATTAATTCTTTGTTTCTTCTTATTTCAATAGATTTAGGGTGTACAAGTGATTTTTTTTGTTACATAGATGAATTGTATAGTGGTGAAGTCAGGGTTTTTAGTGTACCCATCACCTGAACAGTGTACAATGTACTCAATAGGTAATTTTTCATCCCTAACCCCTTCCCATCCTACCCCCTTCTGAGTCTCCAGTGTCTATTATACCACTCTGTGTTATCATGTAAACCCATTGTTTATTTCCCACTTATAAATGAGAACATGCAGCATTTGTTTTTCCTTTCACAAGTCACTTCACTTAGGATAATGGTCTCCAGTTCCATCTAAGTTGCTGAAAAGACATTATTTCAATCTTTTTTATGGCTGAGTAGTATTCAATTGTGTATATATGCACATTTTCTTTATCCACTCATTATTGGTGAGCACTTAGGTTGATTCCATATCTTTGCCATTGTGAATTATGCTGCAATAAACATATGAGTACAGGTATCTTTTTTATAGAATTACTGCTTTTCCTCTGGATAGATATGCAGTAGTGGGATTGCTGGATTGAATGGTAGGTCTACTACTAGTTCTTTGAAGAATCTCCATGCAATTTTCCATAAAGGTTGTACTAATTTATATTCTCACCAACAGTGTATAAGTGTTCTCTTTTCATCTCATTCTCACTAGCATCTATTGTTTTTTGACATTTTAATAATGGCCATTCTAGGGTGGTATCTCATAGTGGTTTTAATTTGCCTTATCCTGATGATTAGTGATGTTGAGTATTTTCTCATATGTTTGCTGGCTATTTGTTTCTTCTTTTGAAAAATGTCTGTTCATGTCTTTTCCTCATTTTTGATGTGGTTATTTGTTTTTTCTTGCTAATTTGTTTGTTTTTATAGATCCTGGGTATTAGTTCTTTGTCAAATGTATAGTTTGCAAATACTTTCTCTCATTCTGTAGGTTGTCTACTTACTCTGTTGATTGTTTCTTTTGCTGTGCAGAAACATTTTAGTTTAATTAAATTTCATTTATTTATTTTTCTTTTTGTTGTATCTGCTTGTAGGGTATCAGTCATAAATTCCTAGGCCAATGTCCAGAAGAGTTTTTTTCTAGTTTTTTTTCTGGGATTTTTATTGTTTCAGGTCTTATATTTAAGTCTTTAATCCATCTTGAGTTAATCTTTGTATATGGTTAAAGATAGAGATCTAGTTTCATTCTTCTGCGTGTGGCTATCTAAATTTCAAAATACTGTTTATGAATAGGGCTATCCTTTCCTCAATGTATGCTTTTGTTTGATTTGTCAAAGATTAATTTGGTATAGGTATATGGTTATATTTCTGAGTTCTCTAATCCATTCCATTGATCTATGTGTCTACTTTTATACCAGTGTAATGATATTTTTGTTACTATAGACTAGTTGTATCAATTGTTCCTTGTGCTCAGGATTGCTTTGGTTATTTGGACTCTTTTTTGATTCCATATGAAATTTAAGATTTTGTTTTCTAATTCTGTGAAAATGACATTGGTATTTTTTTTTCTTTCTTTTTTTTTTATTGGGGGAAAACTACAAAGCATTTACAGTACAATGTTTACAGTCACAATTTGTAGTGAACTGAGTAGTAGGGAGACATTGGTATTTTGATGGGAATTGAATTTAATCTATGAATCACTTTGGCCAGTATGGTCATTTTAACACTATTATTCTTCTAATCCATAAGCAAGGGATTTTTTTCCATTTGTTTGTGTCATCTATGATTTCTTTCATTAGTATTTTGTAGTTTTTCCTTGTAGAGAACTTTCACCTCCTTGGTTAAGTACATTTATAGGTATTTTATTTTATTTGGTTTTGCTGCAATTGTAAATGGTATTGAATCTTTGAATTGATTCTCAGCTTGGCTGTTATTAGCATATAGAAATGCTACTGATTTGTGTACATTAATTTTATTACGTAAGGTATTAAATTTTATTTATCAATTCTAGAAGTCTTTTGGAGTAGTCTTTTGGTTTTTTTAGATATAAAATCATATCATTGGCAGACAGAGATAATTTGACATCTTCTTTTCTGAGTTTGTTACCCTTTATTCTTTGCCCTTGCCTGATTGCTCTGGCTGGGGCTCCCAGTGCTATGTTGAATAGAAGTGGTGAAGGTGACATCCTTGTAGTGTTCCAGTTCTTAAGGGGAGGCTTTCAATTTTTCTTTATTCAGTATGATGTTGGCCTTGGGATTTGTGACATGTAGCTTTCATTATTTTGAGGTATATTTCTTCTATGCCTATTTTGTTGAGAGTTTTGTTGAAAGGATGCTGGATTTTACCAAATTATTTTTCTACATCTACTAAGATTATCATA
This sequence comes from Lepilemur ruficaudatus, assembly GCA_963574885.1. Classification (NCBI taxonomy): domain Eukaryota; kingdom Metazoa; phylum Chordata; class Mammalia; order Primates; family Lepilemuridae; genus Lepilemur; species Lepilemur ruficaudatus. Next base: position 6,744 of record CAUYRT010011785.1, read on the forward strand.
AGTTTTTGTTTTACTTCTGTTTATGTGGTGAATCGCATTTATTGACTTGAATATGTTGAACCAGTCTTTCATCTCTGGGATAAAACCCACTTGATGATGGTGAATTATCCTTTTGATATGCTGTTAGGTTCAGGTTGCCAATATTTTATTGAGATTTTTTGCATCTATGTTTATAAGAGATATTAGTCTATAGTTTTCTTTTTTGTTGTGTCTTTTCCTGGCTTTAATATCAAGGTGAAACTGGCTTCATAGAAGGAGTTAGGGAGGATTCCTTCCTTTTTGACCTTATGGAATAGTCTCAGCAGAATAAGTACCAGTTCTTCTTTTTATATCTGGTAGAATACAGCTGTGAATCTGATCTTAAGCTTCTTTTTTTCCTTTTTTTATTGGGAGACATTCTATTACTGATTCAAACATGGTACTCATTATTTTTCAGTTTAGGATTCCTATTTCTTCCTGATTCAAGCTTGGGAGGTTGTATATTTTCAAAAATCATTCATTTCCTTTGTATTTTCTAGTCTGTGTGCATAGAGGTCTTCATAATACTCTCAGATGATCTTTTATCTTTCTATGGTATCAGTTTTAATGTCTCCTTTTTCAGTTCTGATTGAGCTTATTTGAACCCTTTCATGTCTTTCCATGGTTAAAATAGTGTTTGCTGTCTGAGAAAGACTTTATTTCACCTTTACTTATTAACCTTAGTTTTATAGATACAAAATTCTTCCCTGACAGTTATTCCTCTTAAGAAGACTAAAAATGAGTCCTCAATCCCTTCTGGCTTGTAAAGTTTGTCATGAGAAGAATGCTGTTAGGCTGATGGGTTCTTCTTTGTTAAGTTACTTAATGTTTTTGTCTCCTGCCTCATAGGAGTTTTTTCTTCATGTTGACTTTTTTCAACTTGATGACTATGTGCCTTAGAGATGTCCTTTTTGCATAAGTCTCTTAGGTGTTCATTGAACTTCTTGTAGCTCCATGTCTGAATACCAGGGAAGTTTTCCTCAATTATTCCCTCAAATAGGTTTTTTCAGGCCTTTAGCTTTTCATTCTTCTCCCTCAGGGATACCTATGATTCTTTTCATTTCTTTTTTTTTTTCACTTTTTTTTTTATTTCAGCATATTATGGGGGTACAAATATTTAGATTACATATATGACCTTTGCCCCACCCAAGTCAGAGCTTCAAGCATGTCCATCCCCCACACAGTATTCACTGCACCTATTAGGTGTGAATATACACATCCTCTCCTCTCCCTCCACCTGCCGGACACCCAATAAATGTTAATACTAAATGTGTACATAAGTGTTTATCAGTTAATGCCAATTTGATGGTGAGTACATGTGCTGCTTGTTTTTCCATTCTTGTGTTACTTCACTTAGCAGAATCAGTTCCAGCTCTAGCCAGGGTAATACAAGAGGTGCTAGATCACCACTAGTTTTTGTGGCTGTGTGGAACTCCATGGTATACATATACCACATTTTATTAATCTACTCATGTATTGATGGGCATTTGGGTTGTTTCCACATCTTTGTAATTGTGAATTGTGCAGCTATAAACATTCTAGTGCATATGTTTTTTTAAAAGAATGTCTTTTGCTCCTTTGGGTAAAATCCCAGTAATGGGATTGCTGGATAAAATGGTAGTGACACCTGTAGCTCTTTGAAGTATCTGCATATTACTCCTCAGGTTTTGTCTTGCTCATTCCCACACAGATATTTTCTAACTCCAGCTTAGACTGTGGGAGCCACAGGGGTCCAATGGGTCCTGGGTGATTTGCATGACTCCAGAAACTAGACTTTCTGGGCAGGCTGCCTCCCAGAGAGAAGGATGGAGATGACCAGAGTGCTAGCTTTTCTCCATCCATCCTCTTTTTCTCCCATTCCCCTGCCCCACCTGAGGCTTCCAAGAGAGACAATTGAGCCACCACACCAATACTTTCACAGAGGAGGGATCCGACCTTTCATCCTGGGATCCTGCAGCAGACTGAGGGGTGCTCAGATTGTGAGCTCCTTGCTCTCTAGCCCTCTCTGGTGCCGCTTTCCTGGTGGCTCCATCAAAGTGGGGTATGCCCTGAGGCAGAGGGACATTGAATGTGCTTGGACACTCCATGGGCAACTCAGGACCAGTGCACATCTCCCTGGCATGGTCAGGGATTGGTCTTTGAGGACCCAGGAAGGGGCCTACAGGCCAGATATTATACCTACAAGTCTTGATCACATTGCTTGGGGGCACAGAGGAGAGAGTACTGAATCACTATTGGGAGGCAAGGGAGGCCATATAGACAGATCAGGACCAGTGCACATCTCCCTGGCATGGTCAGGGATTGGTCTTTGAGGACCCAGGAAGGGGCCTACAGGCCAGATATTATACCTACAAGTCTTGATCACATTGCTTGGGGGCACAGAGGAGAGAGTTCTGAATCACTATTGGGAGGCAAGGGAGGCCATATAGACAGATCTGGGGAGAGAGTTCAGTGTGTGCTCTAGCTACAGCACTTGTGGCATACCCTTTCTGCCATAGGAGGACCATTCTCTCAGCTCAGGCGAGGATCCTGAGCAGGGAACCTCCTGGCCCACAGCACAGTCATCTAGGAACTTGACTGGCTTGAGTTCGTGCTTGTGACCGTACACTAGAGGTAGGCCATGGAGCAGAGGAAGTGGGAGAGGAGTGAGGCCTGCTCCAGATGGCCAGATTGTAAATCTCAGATGGCCCAACCTCCACAAGCAAACTTTCTAGTTGGGTGGAGCCACCTCAGCTCCTCCCTGGGGCTTTACCCAGGAGCTGTGAGCAGACCTTTGACCCTTGCAGAAACAGTTACCTTGCCAGCTTTTGTGGATCCTGAGTACAAGCTCACCCAATCCAGCCCCACCAAGCCACACTCCCCCACCTGCCTCAGCTGTGGCAGAGAATAAGGACTCATCTGAATTTCCAGGGGCCCAACCACCACCTGGGGCACTCAAGTGCTTCCCCTGGGGACTAGAGCTATTCACAGGACCCAAAAAATTCATTGCAGTTTGTTCCTTCTGGCAAGCTCTACCTACTTACAGGGAGGTCAATTTGCACAGCTCTTTACAGCATTTATTGGTTCAATCATACAGGGTGTGGTTGATTCTCATCCACACGCACCATGTACTGTCTCAGATTAAACTGGTCATGCCATTACAACTTACATTGTTAAGACCAAGGGCTGGGGAAAGAGAAAGGATTTCAAAAACCTTCATCCTCCCTCATCAAAGAGAAACAAGGAATCTGCCCATGCACATAGCCCAACACTCCTACAGCCTACAAACAACTAGCAACTGAGAAAACTACCAAACTAAGGATATCTATAACCAAGGCATCCATCCAGAACATAGATCACCATCAAAGAACCCACAGGCAAAGCCAAAGGTTTTTACCCAACATATGCTGCAAACACAGCTGTATGAGTGAGAGGTGGGGGAAAAGCCGATCTAAAAAAAAAAAAATCCAATAATAAGAAGCAACAGCTGCTCCAGTGTGAAGGAATCAGTGAAAGAACTCTAGAAATATGAAGAATCAGGGTAAAAGGACACTTCCAAGAGGGAAAACCAGATCTTTAGTAATGGATACCAACCAAAATGAAAATATTAAAATGACTGATAAAGAATTCCAAGTATGGATTTTAAGGAAGCTCAACAAAATCCAAGATAAAATGGAAAGCCAACTCAAAGAAACCAGAAAAACAGTTCAGAAAATGAATTTAAAAATTTACTACAGAGATTAACATGTTAAGAAAAAAAACCAGAGAGAAATTCTGAAAATAAAAAGTTTATTTAATGAAATACAAAACACAGTGGGAAGTTTTAAAAAACATACTAGATTAGGCAGAAGAAAGCATCTCAGAGCTTGAAGACAATACTTTCAAATTAACTCCATCAGTCAAAAAGGAAGAACAGAGAATTAAGAGGAATAAGGAAAGCCTACAAGAAATATGGGATTATGTAAAACAGTCAAATATAAGAATAATAGTCATACATGAGGGTGAAGTAGAAAATCCACAAGAGCTAGAAAATCTATTTGAGGGAATAATTGAGGAAAACTTTCCTGGTCTTGCTAGAGATTTAGATATCAAGGTACAAGCACCTCAATGAACTTCTGGGAGAGTCATCATAAAGAGGCAATCACCAAGACAAATAACCTTCAGACTGGCCAAAGGAGGAACACAAGGAAGGAACTCCTGTGAGCTGTAAGGCAAAAATATAAAGTAATTTACAAAGGAAAACCCATTGGGTTAACTGTAGACTTCTCAACTGAGACCTTAAAAGCCAGGAGGGATTGGGGCCCCATCTTCAGTCTTCTTAAACAGAATAATTGCCAGCCTAGAATTTTGTATCCTGAAAAACTAAGTTTCATATATAAAGGAGAAATAAAGACTTTTACATACAAGCAATTACTGAGGAAATTTGTCAAGACCAGACCTGCCCTACAAGCAATACTCAGAACTCTATTATATGTGAATCACCACAGTAGTCACCCACTAGAGTAAAGTCACCCAAAAGCTAAAGCTTGTAGCTCATGTAAAACAACAGTACAAGAAGTAAAACAAAGCAATATGTTACTACCCAACAGGATGAACAGAACAGCATCCCACATATCAATTCTATCAATCAACATCAACAGTTTGAATTCCCCATTCCAGAGACATAGGCTGGTTGAATGATAAGAACATAGAAGCCAAGTGTCTGCTGTCTCCAGGAAACACATCTAACCCACAAGGACTCATACAAACTCAAAGTGAAGGGATGGAAAATTATATTCCATGCAAGTGGAAACAAAAAGAAAGCAGGTGTAGCCATTCTCATATCAGATAAAATTGACTTTTAGCCAATAATAGTAAATAAGACAAAGATGGTCATTATGTAATGGGAAAGGGAGCAATTCAACAAGAAGACATAGCAATCCTAAATATCTATGCACCTTACACAGGAGTGCCAAGATTCATAACACAAACCCTACTGGATTTAAGCCAAGAGATAAAAAGCAGAATCCTTGCTCGGGACTTCAACATCCCACTGTCAGAACTGGAGAGATCATCCAAGCAGAAAATAAAAAAAGAAACCCTGGACTTAAATGGGACTCTAGAACAAATGGGCCTAACAGACATTTACAGAATATTTTACCCAAAAACTACTGAACATACATTTTCTCATCAGCACGTGAAACATTCTCCAAGATTGATCATATATTAAGCCACAAAACATGGCTCTAAAAATTCAAAAAAAAAAAAAATAAAAATTATACCATGCATCTCCTCAGACCACAGTGGAATACAACTAGAAATCAACTCCCAGAGTAACACTCACTTCTACACAAAGTCATGGAAGTTAAACAACCTGACATTGATCAACAATGAAAATAAGATGGAAATCAAAAGATTCCCTGAACTGAATGACAAAGGGAACACAAGCTATTGTGTGGGGTGGGGGTAAACTCATAACTAATGGATGCAGTGAGCATTGTATGGGGGAAGGGCATGTCTCTAATCCTTGCTTGGGTGAAGCAAAGTCATAACATGCAGTGAAAATGTTTGTACCCACATAATATCCCAAAACAAAAAAAGCTATGGGGTTCAGCACAAGCAGACCTCAGGGGAAAATTCATAACCATAAATGCCTGTATCAAAAAGACAGACAGATTGCAAATGAGCAATCTAATGGCACATCTCAAAGAACTAGAAAAGGAAGAGAAAACTAAACCTAAAGCCAGCAGAAGAAAAGAAATAACTAAGGTCACAGCAGAACTAAATGAAATAAAAAATAAGAAAACAATACAGAAGATCAATGAAACAAAAAGTTGTTTCTTTGAAAACATAAACAAAATTGATAGACCTCCTGCTCGATTAACCAGGAATAGAAAAGACTCAAGTAAACTTCGTCAGAAATGAAAAAGGAGATATTACAACTGATACCAAAGAAATACAAAATATCATCTGTGAATACTATGAAAATCACAATGCCCATAACCTAGAAAAAATAGAGTAGAGGAAGTGGACAAATTTCCAAAAATACACAACCTCCGAAGACTCAATCAGGAAGAAATAGAACTCGTGAACAGACCAATAATAAGCAATGAGATTGAAGCAGCAATAAAAAATCTTCCAAGAAAAAAAAGCCTCAGGCCAAATGTATTCATAGCCAAATTTTACCAGAGCTACAAATAAGAGTTGGTAAACATTGTGCACAAATTATTCCATAAGATCAAGAAGGACGGTATCCTTCTCAACTCATTCTAGAAGCCATTATCACCTTGATACCAAAGGAAAGAACACAACAAAAAAAGAAATCTACAGACCAATATCCCTTATGAATATAGATGCAAAAATACTTAATAACATACAAGCAAACCAAATTCAATAGCATATAAAAAAATAATAGACTATGATTAAGTGGGCTGCATTCCAGGGATGCAAGGATGGTTTGACTTATGCAAATCAATAAATGTGATTCACCACATAAACAGAAGCAAAAACAAAGATCATATGATTATCTCAATAGATGCAGAAAAAGCATCTGACAAAATTCAGCATCTTTCCATGATAAAAATCCTCAATGAACTAGGCATAGAAGGAACTTATCTCAAAATTACAAAAGCCATGTATGACATATCCACAGCCAGCATCATACTGAATGGGTAAAAGTTGAAAGCATTCCCACTAAGAACTGGAACAAGACAAGGATACCCACTGTCACCACTTTTGTTCAATGTAGTGCTGTAAATCCTACCCAGAGCAATCAGTCAAGAGAAGGAAATTAAAGGTATCCAAATAGGGAAAGAAGAGGTAAAACTATTGATTTTTGAAGATGATATGATTATATAGAGAGAATACTCCAAAGATCATCCCACCAAGAGACTTCTGGAAGTGATAAATAAATTCAGCAAAGTCTCAGATTATAAAATCAATGTATTACAAATAGTAGAATTCCTATACATCAATAATGGTCAAGCTGAGAGTCAAATCAAAGAGTAAGTACCATTCACAATTGCTACAAAGAAAATAAACTATCCAGGAATATACTTAATGAAGAAGATGAAAGATCTGCACAAAGAGAACTATGAAACACTGAGGAAAAAATATCACAGATGACATAAATAAGTGGAAAAACATATCATGCTCGAGGCTTGATAGAATCAACATTGTTAAAATGTCCATATTACCCAAAGTGATTTATAGATTTGATGCGCTCCCCATCAAAATACCAACGTCGTATTTCACAGATCTAGAAAAAATAATTCCACACTTCATTTGGAACCAGAAAAGAGCCAAAATAGCCAAATAAATCTTATTCAAAAAGAGTGAATCTGGAGGCATCACATTACCAGACTTCAAACTATATTATAAGGCTATAGTAACCAAAAGGCTATAGCAACCAATCAAACTATACTATAAGGCTACATACTATAAGGATATAGTAACCAGACTTCAAACTATACTTTACACCTACAGTAACCTACAAATTTTGGCACAAAAATAGAGACATAGACCAATGGAACAGAACAGAAAACCCAGACATAAAGCCATCCACACACAGCCAACTGAACTTTGACAAATCAGACTATAATATATAGTAGGGTAAAGAAGCTCTATTCAAAAAAATGGTGCTGGGACAACTGGACAGCCATATGTAGAAGAAAGAAACAGGATCCATATCTCTCACCACTCACAATAATTAATGCAGGATAGATAAAGGATTTAAATGTAAGGCATGAAACCATAAGAATTCTAGAAGAAAATGTTGAGAAAATTCTTATAGATATCATCCTAAGCAAAGAATTTATGAAGAAGACCCCAATGGCAATCACAACAACAACAACAAAAATAAATAGATGGGACTTGATTAAATTAAAAAGCTTCTGCACAGTCAAGGAAATAATAAGCAGGACAAATAGACAACCTATCAAATGAGAGAAAATATCCACAATCTATACATCCAGTAAAGGACTTATAACAAGCATCTACAAAGAACTCACGAAAAACAGCCAGAAAAAATCAAATAGCCCCATTAAAAACTGGGCAAAAGATATGAACAGAAGCTTCTCAGAAGAAGATAGACAAAAGGCCAATAAACATGAAACAATGCTCAACATCACTAATCATCAGGGATATGCAAATCAAAACCACAATGAGATATTACCTAACTCCAGTGAGAACGGCTTTTATCAAAAAATCCCAAAACAGTAGATACTGGCATGGATTCAGAGAGAAAGGAATGCTTATGCACTGTTGGTGGGACTGCAAAAAGTACAACCTCTATGGAAAACATTACAGATATTCATCAGAGAACTAAAAGTTGACCTACCATTTGATTCAGTACTCCCACTACTAAGTATCTACCAAAAGGAAAAGAAATCATTTTACAAAAAGATGCCTACACTAGAACATTTATTGTAGCACAATTTATGATTGCAAAGATGTGAAATCAACCCAAATGTCATCAATTCATGAGTGGATTAGCAATTGTCTTATATGTAGACTACAGACTACTACTCAACCATGAAGAAGGATGACAATGACTTTTGCAACAGTTTGGATGGAACTAAGTGAAGTACCTAAAGAATGGAAAAACAAACACCACATGTACTCACTATTAAATTGGAACTGATAAGCACACATGTCCATAGGAAATATTAATAAATCTCAAAGGAAATCAAGCAGAGGGGAGGGTGGGTGGAGCAGATGGGCAAAAACGTACCTTAACGGGTACATTGAACACTATCTGGGTGACAGATACGCTTTTAACCCTGACTTGAGTATTGCAAAAGTGATCCATGTAACCAACATTTCTACCCCCATAATACTTTGAAGTAAAATAAAAAAATACATTATCTTAATGGGCTAATTTTTTAAGTACACTTAATTTTTTAAGAGTAGTTTTAGGTTTCCAGAAAAATTGAGCAGAAAGTACAGCAAGTTCCCACATATCCTCTGCTCTCACACGTGCACAACCTCCCCTGCCATTGATCTTCCACACAAGAGTGTTACATTGTTACAGCTGTTGAGTCCACATTAACATGTCATTGTCACCCAAAGTACATAGTTCGCACCAAGAGTTCACTCTTGATGCTGTACATTCTATGGGTTTTGACAAGTGTGTGAAGACATGTATCCACCATTGTAGTTCAATGTGTTAATTTTTAGTATAGTTTTTAAAATTCTAGTGGCACATTTTGTGAATTAAATGTTTCTCATGTGGAATATTATTCAGGATTAGTGGGAATAAACTGCAATAATATACAGTTCTAAAATCTCATTGTTTTAATATAACAAAGCTTTATTTTTTCCTCTTGCAAACTCTGTTATGGGTCCAGGCATCTGCATCCACTAGATTTCATCATCATGTAGCCTCATTACCTGCATTATGCAGCTTCCCTGATGAGCATGGTAGGGGAAGAGAGTGCTAGAGAGGTACATATGGCAATTGAATGCTTTGGCCTGGAAGTCATGGTATCATGTCCATCCCTAACTGAGTAGCCAGAATTAACCATGTAGTACCACCCACCAGCAAAGGAGCACAGTGCAGTGTAAATTTCCTCTGAGTATAGAAAGAGAGGAAAATAGATTAGGGTGAGAATTTTAAGCCTGTACCAAAGTAATAATGCTCATTCTCTGAAGTTCAGTAACTCTATTAGTTTTACATGAGAACTTTTTTATGCACATGTGTGCTCATCAGTTCCAATTTAATAGTGAGTACTTGTGGTATCTGTTTTCCATCCTCTAGATACGTCATTTAGTTCTGTCCAAATTGTTGTACAAGGCGTTAAATTATTCTTCTTCATGACTGAGCAGAGGTTTTTTTGGTTTCACTTAAATTCAACTGAATTCCAAGTTATTTAAGTTATTTAGCATGAATAAAATCATATAATTTTTAATAAATTATATTCACCAAAGGTTAATGGCTGTTTGTGAATGTCAGGATTTTAAAATTTTTTTAAATTTTCTTTATTTTTCCTTTTACTCTCAGGATGTAGCATTTTTACAAAAAAAGTACATTAAAATTTGACCTAATAATACCAGGTCCAATTTGAAAATCTTGGAGAAAATCAAAGAGAAAATGTATTATTTAATATGCATAGAAGAGTCAGTGCTTCATGGGTTCAAGGCTAGTTTCTAACAATACCCTTTAGTATATTTAGAGTATTTTTGCCTTCATATATTGCTTTTCATAATTAATGGTGGTAACAATTATAATAGCACCACAGTTTATAGAACTTCCTGCCTATTTGCTGCTTCCATCAACAGTGTGTTCTGAGACCTAGAAGACACATTGCTATCTTACTGAGTAATTTCCCTATGATAAAGTACAATTATTTAAGCTAGCCCAATTTTCCCATTTTCCACAAACCCATAGACCACCTAGATTCATCAAGCCTATTCTCCTAGACCATCCCCACTATATCTGACCTGTTTTCATTTATATCAAGTATATATAGTACATTGTATATACTATATACAGTATATATACAGTACATCTATTCACCATCTGGTCTACACAACTGCTATCCCTGACTTCCTTTAAAAAGCTTTGTTTGAACTTTTCTTTAAACTTTTTTTTGCATCATGTACCAAGTTCTGCCCACATTGACCCCTCAGTAGCCAACCCCCCTGACCCAACTCACCAGCTGAGATTCAAGGAAACTGTACACATCTTCTAATAAAGAAGCTTCAGCTAGAGGCCACATAGCTTACTATGGTTAAGCACATAATATTTGAAATAATTTAGCTTTGACCCCATCCCAAGTTCTGGCTGTTCTGGCTTTTATTGGCATATGACCTAGGAGCCATACTTAAACTCCCCCAATTCTCAGTTTCCTGGTCTGTTTGATGGAGATAAGCATGCTTTGCTCTTAAGATTGTTTTAAGGATAAAATGAGATGATTTATATAAAGTGCTTACAGTAATGTAAGCAATAGGGAAAAGGTTCACAAGGAGTAGTTTTATTTATTATCAAATAGACAAAGCAAAGATTTTTCCTAGGAAATCTAAAGTAGGGAAAATTCTGGGGTAAAAATTGTTCTTTCCAAACTGAATTTAAAATATGCTTTTACTTCTATGTCTGTGATAAATGGTGGATGGAACTACCTGTTTGAGTACTTACCAATATGTTAAATTGCACTTTTTCCTGCTCTGAAAGACATTTTAACTTGCCCCATAGGTAATTCTTATTTCTCAGAAATCTGTTTTAGTCTGTTTCCATGAGTTACTTCCTCTTCATGCTGAAAATGTGGAAAAGAAGCTTTCCCAGCACAGAGGAACACGAGTCAACTACAAATAGGAAGACACTGTTTATGGTGCATATTTCTTTTGGCAGAATCATTGTCACATATCTGACTCAACACTTATTTCTAGAAGAACAAGTTGTTCAGGAAGGAAATCTATTTCCATAACTAAAGTGGAAGTTTTATTTAAAAAGTGCAATTGGAATAAATCATGCAAGAGAAAGTGGTTAAAGTGCACAGCTGCTGGTTTCAAATTTAACACTATTTTGTATATGAAAAAGTGGTTGAGAAAGTTTTACTTTAACTCTGGACCCACTGGGTAGCCTCAGGGCACCTGACAGTGGTCTCTATTCCTAGCTATGCTTGCCAGGGCCCAAAGCACTTCTGTGGCTTTCAAACAAAAAAGCAACAGCCACCACATAAAAACCCATGGTGCTTCTTGGGTTGGGATTTTGAGATTCAACTCTAGGGGTTTTCTAAGCAAAGTGTGAGCATTGCTTCCATGTTGGACAAAAATAAAATATAAAGAAATGCATATCTGAGAGGATCTAGAACTACGTGGAAATGAAGGCATTAGACCCAAGACTATATATTCAGGGGGTCTCCTGGACAGAGACTCATAGCCTAGTGTCTTTTGACACACTATATAGTTTGATCATCTTACCAAGTATCTCTTCACTTTCAGGTTTCTTCCTCTGTGTCTCACTATCTCTTTCTCTAACTCTGCTTCCCTCAGCCTTTTCACACTTTTTTCCTTCTTCCCTTTCCTAGTTCCTCTTCTATCTCTCCCCTTTTGTCTTTCATCTGTATATCTTAACAACAACTATTTGTCTACATGTTTTCTGCAAACTTTTCTTCTCTTTCCCAAACAATTCCTCTCATTTTATCTGTCCTGTCATTACCTCTTTCTATGCCTATTTCCCTTTATTTCTTATTTTCCCTTCTTGTCACCAACTGAATAGGTTGGAAAATATACCTGGCCACAGCTGTCCAAACACTGCTGCTGCTTCATGAATCCTTCCCTAACTCTGCAGCTGAGAGTGATCTCCTCCTTCCCTGGGTTTTCCTGACACTTCGTCTACCTCCGATTTTTCCTTGCCTCCTTTCTAGCAACATGAACACCTGTCCACTTTCCTGTGTCACAGGGGAAGGTTCCTAAGCATGAACATAGTTCCATCATTTTCTCCCCAGTACACTTTACATAATGGTTTATAATTAGTGGAAACATTTGCTCAATAAATATTCTGAATATACATATAAAATGGTTAATGTGCCAATTTAAGATGTTACCAGAGGTTGTAAGTTTTTATCTGCTGAGAAACTTCTATAAACAGCTTTCTATATTCTGCTAAAAGGGGATTTATTTTAAGGATAAATTTCCAAGGGAATGCTGTTTTTGAAAGTACGTATTAGGTCATTAAATATGAAATGTCTGATTTCAAATCAAAAGTATAGTTTCTTATGTCTCAAACAAGAAGCACTACAGTTAATCAAAGTACGTGCACCTAAACTATCAACACAGTTTTGTCATCTTAATGGAAGCTTGCTTATGCCAGCTGCAAAGAAGCCTGTAGAGCGAGTGGTGATGAAATTGCAAACGGTGTTTTCCACAGCTTGTTGAGAACTGAATATTTTTACTAGCAAGAAGTGGTTCAAAGCCTGGAAGAAGTGGGAGTCAGTTCATGCAAGGTCTGGTGAATATGGTGAATGACAGAGAGTTTCCAAGTTTATCCTTTGTAGTTTAAGCAGTGTTGCTTGTGTGACAAGTGGTTGAGTGTTGTTTTGTGAGAGGATTGGCCTGCAACCAATCTTGGCTGCTTCATCACAAGCATCCTCATCACCTGGTCCAACTGGTTGCAGTAGACATCCTCTGAGTTTATGTTTCATGAAGCTGTACTGGATAATACCAGCACTGGACCACCAAGCAGACACCATTAGCTTTTTGTTTGTTTGTTTGTTTTTTTAATGAACATTAGATTTTGGACTGTGTTTCAGCACTTCATCTTTATCCAACTATTGTGCTGAATGCTTGTGATTGTCAAAAAGAATCCATTTTTCATCACACGTAACAATATGGTGTAGGAATGGTTTGCCTTTATACCATGACAGCAAAGAAAGTCAAGCTTCAAGGTGATTTCTCTTCTGATGCTCATTTAATTCATATGGAACCCATCTATTCAGCTTCTTTTGGGGGGATATAAATGTTTCGGTTACATGAATTGCTCTTGTGCCATTTGATTATAAGTGAGCCCATCACCAAGGTAGCATGCAATGTACCCATTAGGTGTGAATTTACCTGTCCCCTCCCCCCACCTCCTTGATTTCCACTGAGTTTTACTACCATATGTGCACAAGAGTGTTGATTGATTAGTTCCAGTTTAATGGTGAATACATGTGGTGTTTGTTTTGTCATTCTGGTGATACTTTGCTTAGAAAATTTGTCTTTAGTTCTATCAGGTTGTTACAAAGGGTATTTGTTCACCATATTTTTATGTTTGAGCAGTACTCCATAGTACACATATATCACATTTTATTAATCCACTCATGTATTGATGGTCATTTGAGTTGTTTCCACATCTTTGCAATTGTGAATTGTGCTGCTAAAAACATTTTAGTGCAAGTTGTCTTTTTTATAGAGTGTCTTTTTTTCCTTTGGGTAAATACCCAGTAGTAGGATTGCTGGATCAAATGGTAGTTCTATTTTTAATTCTTTGAGGTATCTTCATATGACTTTCCATAGGTTCTATCCAGCTTTTTTACCTTGTTGATTTGTTTCAAACGGTCCAGTATCGTTGAAATAGTAACGTCAAACCTTGCTGCTAATTCATGCATTGAGATAAATTCACTTCTACTACAGCTTTCAGCTTGTCTCAGGTCACACATGTGGCTCATTTTCACGAACAAAATCACCAGAACAGAACTTCTCAAACCATTGATGTACTATGCATTCATTAGCCACATCATTTCCAAACACTCCATTGATATTTTGAGCTATCTGTGCTGCATTGGTTCCATGATGAAAATAATATTCGAAAATAACAGGAATTTTTGACTTATCCACAGTTTCACAAAATTGCTCCAAGAAAAAAATTGAAAGATAATCGCAAGCCAAAATGTGCATTTGAAAGAATGAGGATGTACCTTCAAAATAAACACAAAGCAAGACATGTCAAAGTGAAATGTTAGTGATATCAACTGTCAAACTTAGTACTTAAGGAATCAGACATTTCATAGTTAATAACCTAAGTATTTAAATATTATGGGTTTAGAACCAGAGTAACCACTGTATTTGTCATTAAGCATACTGGGGCTTACATGAATACACTAGGGGTCGGGTGGGGGAGAAGGGAATGAGTTAGACCATGATCCTGGGACAAAAGCAATTATTTGGGCTCTGAGGCACCCCATATGATTGATGTAGTATAATCTAAATGATAGTAATTGAGAAACTTTGATGAATCTATTTTATTGTTTCATTTCTGGTTTCTAGGAGGAGTTCAATAAATATCTCTTCTCCATCTTCTCTTTTTTTAAGGTCAAAGGAGAAGATAAGTTAGTAGGTTCTGATGGTAAGTTTTTAAACATTTACTGTGATAAACAAAGGTGTAAACCAAACCTATGAGTGTGGGATTTTTGTGATCTCGCCCATAGTAAAAGCCGACGTCCTTAATATGAACCAAGACATCTTACTTGGTATTTGCTGTAACTCCTCCCGCACCTCTTTAAGTCTCTAGCCTCATATTTTTCTACTCTTTCCCTCTCTCTTTCTACTTTAGCCACTGTTTCTTCAGTAGGTTGGACATAGACAGGCTTCCAGTTTGTGCCCTTTCCAAGAATGCTTTGCTCCGGATGTCTCCATGGCACGCTTCCTCCCTTCTTTTAAGTTATTATTTAAAAGCTTTTTTTTTCAGAGAGACCTTCTTTCTTTACCCTCCCTAAAAATGGCAAACTCCTTACTTTGTATTAATATCATTCTTCCATCCATTTTCTTTTTCTTGTTTATACTTATTATATAATACATAATATAATATTACATATACTCTAACATTCTATATAAATTTATTCAGGGCCAGCTTCATCGACCCACACTTGATTTTATACCCTGCTATAGCCCACTTGAAATTCTTAATAACTTTGAACAAGGGGCCCTACATTTTCAATTTGGCACTGGACCCTTAAGATTATATATAGTCAGTCCTGAGTTATTTTTAATATTGCCTGCCTTTCCTCTATAATATAAGCTACTTGGGGGGCTGTAATTTTTATTTCTTTTTTGAGCATGTTGTGCATATTTGAGAAATATTAGTATAATAAATAAATGAAGCAATGAGTATGGTAGATGTAAAGTAACTGGGCATCTTGCTTTGTCTTTTTCTCCATATTTTTCTGCTGTGGCATGAAAATATATGATAGAAGGGGTTCTTCTGTGCAGCCATTTAGGTAGTAAAAGTTAACCAAGGTTGACACAATTAAAAAGCCAAAACATTGTGAGATTTGAGGAATTTGAGTTGGAAGTCGTTGCATGGCATTGTGGGTCTCTGAAGGTGTAGACTCAGGGAGCACCTATGGAAGTATCTATAGAGGACCTGAGAAGGTCCTGAAATTCTGAAAGCCCATCTGCCACCCCATTTATCCCCTGATGGGAGATTTCTCCCACTTAGTGTAACATTCAAAGTTTGGAATCTGAGGAGCTGGTAGTAGTGGCCTCCTGGCTAGGCTGGAAGAAAGCTGCTTCCCTCATTTGCACTCTCTCTTTCTTATATCAATAATGAATATGTATATAATTTTGTATATATACTATATATCGATATACATAATATAAAATTTACCATTTTAACCATTTTTAAGTGTAGGGTTCAGTGGCATTAAGCACATTCATATTGTTGTGCAACCATTACCACCATCCATATCCAGAATTTTTATCCTCCTTAACTGAAACTCGGAACCCATTAAATAGTAATTCCCATCCCCCCAACCCCAACCCTTGAAAACCACCATTCTACTTTTTTTTTTTCCTGGAATTTGACTACTCTACGGATGTAAGTGCAATCATACAATATATGTGATTTTGAGGCTGGCTTATTTTACTTAACATCATATTTTCAAGATCCATTTATGTTGTAACATGTGCCAGAGTTTCCTTTGTTTTTTAAGGTTGAACAATATTCCCAGTGTGTATGTGCCTCATTTTGTTTATTAACTCATCCACTGATGGGCACTTAGCTTAATTCTACTTTTTGGCTATTGTGAATTATGTTCCTGTGAATATGAATGTACAGATATCGTTTAGGGCCATTCTTACGATTATTTTGTGTTACACCCAGAAGTGAAATTGCCAGATCATATGGTAATTTTATGATTAATTTTGGGAAGGATTGCCATACTATTGTCCACAGAAGCCCAGCAATTTTGTATTTCCACTAATAGTACACAGGGTTCAAATTTCTCCACATCCTTGCCAACACTTGTTTTGTTTTTTAACACCATCCTAATAGTGGTTTTGATTTGTGTTTTTCTAATGATTAGTAATATTGAATGTTTTTCATGTGCATAATGGTCATTTGTATTGTTATGGTCCAGAGCGCAACAAAAGACCACAGAGTCTAATTTGAAATTTAAAAATGGCAAGTCTTTATAGCTGGCCAGCGGAGCACTCTCTGGCCTAGTCAAAACCAGGTTCAGAATGTGGCCAAAAACATCAGTAATACAGAGTTTATATGTCCTTCACCTCCAGGAAATGCATGACTAAAAGCATACAGTTTAGGTCACTTTGGTAATTATTTCCAACCCTGAGGTCTGGGACCGGCCTCAGGCTACCTGGTACAATCTAATAAACAAGTTAAGCAAGCGGGGTTACAGAAGTTAACG
Organism: Lepilemur ruficaudatus; assembly: GCA_963574885.1. Taxonomy (NCBI): domain Eukaryota; kingdom Metazoa; phylum Chordata; class Mammalia; order Primates; family Lepilemuridae; genus Lepilemur; species Lepilemur ruficaudatus. The sequence continues at coordinate 23,843 of CAUYRT010011785.1, forward strand.
GCATCGGTTAGGACAGAGTACATTTTTCTGCGACCAAAGCCCCTAGCAAAATTTAACAAGTTAATTACTTTATTTGTTCTCTTTCTTCCAGCATGTTCAAACAGCTCAAAGATAGGCCTAACATGGCAGCCATACTCAATATGGCTGCACTGCTGCTCACAGCCCTTTACAGTATATCTTCTTTTAAAAAATGCCTATTCAAGTCCTTTGTTCATTTTTTTAATTGGGTTGCTTGTTTTTTTGTTGTTGAGTTGTAGATTTCTTTATATATTCTAAATATTAATCCCTTATCAGAAATAATAAGATTTACAATTTTTTTTGTATATTCTGTGGGTTGTCTTTTCACTCTCTTGTAGTGTCCTTTTATGGACAAGGTTTTTAAATTTTGATGTAGCCCACTTCATCTATTTTTTTGGCTTCCTATGCTTTTGGTGTCATATTCAAGAAATCATTGTCAAATTT
>CAUYRT010011786.1:0-27560 GCA_963574885.1 Lepilemur ruficaudatus
TTATAAGTAGAATTGACTGGAGTAAATATGTCTAAAGTCCTAGCAACTTACAAAACTGGTCTGAGAAATAACCATTTCTGGATGTTAACCACAATGGCTCTCTGCTTTAGGAGTCTTCCAGCAATGTCATGCTTGGTATCATGGAAAGAACAAGAGTGTGGAAGATCAGAAATTTTTGTGTTATTTTTGTTGTTGTCTTTTTTTAGACACAATCTTACTCTGTTGCCTGGGCTAGAGTGCCGTGGCATCAGCCTAGCTCACAGCAACCTCAAACTCCTGGGCTCAAGTGATCTTCTTGCCTCAGCCTCCCAAGTAGCTGGGATTACAGACGCGCACTGGGTAGATGCGATCTCACTCTTGCCCAGGCTGGTTTTGAACTCCTGACTTCAAGTGATCCTCTCACCTTGGCCTCCCAGAGTGCTAGGATTACAGGCGTGAGCCACCACACCCGGCCCAGAGATCTAAATTCTGTCTCTGGTTCTCCCACTTACTAGATGTGTCTCAGAGCCTCACTCTCTTCTCTCTATCATAAAGGCTATTGGACTAAATATCCCTGGAGATCTCCTAAGTATGAAAGGCTACAGATTTTTGTGTCCCATCTATGTTCTGAAGAGTAAACCATCCTCTTCGTTTGCACAGATTCCTAGCTACTTTTGTGTTTGTGTTCCTGGCCTGGTTTGGGGAGGTAGCCTCTGGTGAATCCATGGCTGAGCCCACATCCTGAAAGTGAAATGCTGAGCGACATCCCCTTCCCCACTCCCATCCTCATCACTCTTGTAAGGACAGAAAGATCCTAAAGAGGGAGCCATCAGAGACTGTTGGGGAAAATTGACAACAGCCGTAATGAAGGGTTGAGGAGTGAAAGAAAGACACCGTATGTCTGCTTGTGTTTTCCAGGCATCCTCTGGTCCACCGGTGTTCTATTGGTGCTGGATAGTTTTCATTATTCCCACCTGTGTCTGTCAGGGGCTCCTCACTTTTCCCATCACATTCCTCCCCTTTGATAGAGGCTGCCAAATCACCAGGTCAAGGACACACACGTACCAGAAAAAGTCCTCATAAGCACACATTCCACAGAACACTAAAGAGAGAAGCCTGACCAGGGAGAGTGCATTTAAATCCTGCCTCTGACAGGATTTAAGGACCCATTTAAGGCCCTTTTTGGAGGCCCCCATTAGACCCTAAGTATGTGGGTAATGCTTTATGTCTGTGATGTTTACTCACACCCTGTTGTGTAGGGGAACAGTTTGCCCTATATTGTTTAATCTCTAAGTTTCCCCTCTCCAAATAATCTCGAGAAAAACTCCTATGGCAAGACATTAAAAACTGTCAGTGACATCTACTTGTACATTTCTGCCTTGTTTTTAAGTACACATAAGTAAAACTTGCACATCCACGTTAGCAAAGCTGTATCATACCATGGACAGCTTTATGGTTCTGCAAAGGCTCCTATGGTTTAAATAAGTCCTAAACACAATGACTGCCTGTCTTCCTTTGACCTGATTACTCAGAGTGCATATTTGGTGAGCTGTTTATGAAGTCTTCTATTACCCAAGCCTGTTGACTGATCCATCATTCTCTGACTAGGTGTCTGTTCTCTCTTCCTTTTTGCTGATCACAGAGGCGCAGCCCGGTAAGAACTCTCAACATTTTTACCTTAAACATGTATAGAGAAAATTGCTGCCAAGGCAAGGTGGCCAGGTTGGTTTCCCATTAAATTTATGATAACCCAGTGTGAATGAAGCAGATGAATTAGGTTTAGGGGTTGGAAGCCTCTGACCCTCTAAGTGTCAAGGACATGTTTTAGAATTGTCAGAGCACCTTTCCATAGCAAACTGAGTTAATACATGGGAATCCCAACTCCTAGTGCTAAATTTGAAAATATATGTGTGTGTGGGTTATGTGTATATGTGTGTGTGTGTGTGTGTGTGTGTGTGTGTGTATGAAACACCAGGAGATTGACCAGAAAGCACAATAGAAGTTGATAGCAAGTGATAATGAAGAAGAATAAAACAATAAAGATTGTAAGGAAACAATTTTTAAGCCACATCGTTTTTAAGCCTGAATTCAAAATATGTCCCTGGACCACAACTTATATTGGTCAGTGTGTGCTGATACATAATTCGAATTTCCATCTGGGGAGAGGAAGACACACTGTCAAGTCAACAGTCCTGGGCTGTCACATAATATTAAGTAGATTTCATCACTGAAGACAAACTTTGGAAGGTCAGATCAATATTAGTTTACATTGTTCAAAGTGGATTCTCAATCATTTTCCTTAAGTTGGTTGAAGAGTATGATGAATTTAAAGCAACAAAAAGAAAGGTATTTGTTATGTTTTAAATGCCCCCCATCTACCTGGTCAGTCCCTTAAGAGAGGAAATGGCACTGAAAACAATGCTCTTTGAAATATCCGTAGGCCTGGGTCAATCCGATTAATCAATTATTATTTGAGGCAACTACCCTACCCCAGGTGACAGGTCGGTGGTTCTCTGTTTAAACTGTGTTAATTGAGGTTCCAAGGTGGCATCTGCAGGCACTGCTACGTGGGTGTTGGTGATTCCAACCCAGCTGCTAAGTGACATCCCAAATTAGGACATATTCTTTTTTAAAGGAAAAAGAGTAAGTTCATGAATTCAGAATGAAGAAAATGTATTCACAACATTCATATAACAACAAACAATCATTGAAAGGAGGAAAGCATGCTCACTTGATGAGGAGGAGAAGGTTTTTGAATTCAATGGGCTTCGTTCCTGAGTGTGGTTTGTGTGGTTGACATCACCTTACCCTTGTTCTTGACTTGTCACGCTGAGGCATTAAAGCCATCAAAGATCTGTGTGCTGGATCAGCAGACAACAGGACTTTATTTTCTGTGGCTGCTGACTTGATGCTGACCGTTCAAATATTTGTTCCTTTCTAAAGTGATATTAGTTTTATTCTTCCTAATTTCTAAACAACAGTTTTCTTGCACATTTCTGCACAGTCTTGTTTGCACTTAACTTGTTCATTCATGGGGAGTGTTTAATAAAAATGTTACAGGGACTTCTGTAGTGACTTTCAACAGTGAATATCTGTTGAATTAATTGACACACCTGGATATTAATGAATACAAAAGGAGCTTTATACCTCTCTTGGTTTCATGGGTACTATATTTTTAATAAAAGAAGTAGGGCAGAGAAACCAAAAGGTCTTCAGTATGGCTCCTGGGATCCTCTAACTGCCAGATTTCATGTCTCACAACACTAGGCAAGCTCTGTCCCCTCAATGCCAGCTTATTAATCTTGCCATTGACTGCTTGGAACTAAAGCCCCTATATCTCTTTCTTCAGACCTTACTAATAAAATTATTATTATCTGACAGTCCACAATCCGGAAAAACATTTTAACTCCATTTAAACAATTTCTTCTCTGATTATTTCTGTCTAAAGAGCCTTATTTTTCCAAAAAGCAAACCTGTATCCAAACTCACATGACTACAGCAAATTTAAGTGACCATATTTATTTTAAAAATTTCACAATAATGTAATAATTCTCTATCTGGGCACATAAAGTAAGGGGAAACAGATTGTATTATTAGGCAAAACAAGCCAGAAAATGTAGTTTGAGAGATTGAGAAAATATCTGATAGATCCTTGTTCAGAGCGAAACTCACTTCTATCATAAATGGGTTCAAAATGGGAAAGAAAGTTCTGATATATCCTTAAGAATGAGGGAAAGAAGCTTCTAATAGGTCTGTTTACAGAAGTGTTAAATCTGGTCCGAAGTTCTTAATTTTATAATTTGAGAGAAGAAAACATATCTGTGACCACCAGATTGAGCCTTCACTACCTTCACTAAAAAGTTAGGAAGTGGGAAAAAATGTGTTTGATGGCCACTTCACAAATCGTTCATCTCACCTATTGGGGTGTTTTCTTACATTGCACTTCCACCTGCCTGCCCTCGACTCTGCCCCCATCATTATCCTAAGGCAGTATGCCAAGCCATGCCCTTGGGCCCATGGTGCAACCCTCCTGGTGGTCTACTTTTCTGGTAGCATCCCATGCTAGGAACTTTTCACAGCTTCTGGTTTTTAATCAAAACTTTTAGTCTAATCCATCCTTCTATTATCTAAATAAGTTTATGCTAAGGCATTATAGAAGCCAGAGACAACCTGCTCAGATTATTCCTGCCAGGGCTATTTGTATTCCAATAGTATCACAATGCCTTGTACTGAAAAAAAAACAAAAAAAAAACTCCCAGTTGGTGGATTGGCAGGCCTAGTGGCAGGCGACTGGAAGAAATTGAGGGAAGAGGAGGGTCAAATGGGTAGGGTGAAATTCCCTGGCTCCCTGAATAAAACGGTCCATTCAATGGCAGATGCCTCCAAGTTTCCCTTGCCTTGAACACTTGCCACTTATATCTTTTAAAATCACATTTGTAAACTGATGACTGTGCTAGCTACTTGAAAACCCCACCTGACTAGGAGCATACAGTACTCCTAAATAGATTCTATAATTTCAAGACATCAAACATATGTTAAACTTGGATTTACTTTCTTATCTGCTAGAGTTCAAGAGGATTTTTTAAATAAACTATTCAATATCTGTCTTTAATTTACCATATCCACCCAGGTAAGGGATTGTTCTTGTTCAGAAGACTTATAATTTACCCTTCCTTCCCCTCTATAATCTTTGAGTAAAATGAAAAACTGATTTATGTATATGTATCTACAATTTCCAACTTGAAGGTGGTTCTGAAAAAAAACTTCATTTTCCACATCTGTATTTCTTTGAGTTCAGTTTAATTGCAATGACAGAAATAATACATATTGTACATAACATATATGTGGTCTTAAACCTTATAGTGTCTATTTCTAATTCTAGGGTGCAATTAAAAGGAACTTATCCAGTAAGTATATCTTAGCTACCAGAAATAGAGTACAATTTAAAAGAAGGAATAGTTCCTTGGATCTTGGAGCATATATACATTTGAATTTTACACTCTTGGGCTTGATTTTTAAGGCTCACAAATTTTTTTTATTTTTACAGCAAAGAATTCTTATAATGAACCCCTGTGGGTTTTGAATGATTAATGTTTAAATTCTGAAAATGAATATGCTTTTGGAAAAACATTGCTATTTTCTTCCTATATTTGTTAACTCTTGCTGTATTTAACTTCAGAAATGAATTTAATGAAGTGTGTATTTGTTGATGGGAGGTGGGAAGAGGAAGAGGGCAGAAGGAACTGAAGTAGCTTCAACTCACCCATTCCTATGTCATTTGATGTAAAAATTTTAGTCAACCAAAGGGGTATGATATAGGTTATAATTCACATAGGGCACAATTTTCCTCTGCTGCATACAACACATTCTAGGGAATTCTAAATTCATGCTTCATAGTTAAAGATATAACATTTTCTTGGCATTTCAAGAAAAGAACAGGCAGAGAATGCTGGATTCATGTGCTACACATATGGCCTGGCTTAGTATTCTTTTATGGTAATTGGGAAGCAAAACCAATCAAGGCAGCAGACATTCCAAGAATGGTATGCTATTCTTCTAAGCTCTGCAGTATACAAATCTTCTATTTGATGGCTTACCATGGTAGTTCCTTGGTTAATGAGGTTTTACAAATGCCAGAGAAAATGCTACTACATATGCCTAATATATAGCTGTTGCGTTGCCAGGGGAGAGGGTTTGTTTTGCAAAGCTTTCATATTGAGTTGCTTACTGATGGGATTTAAATCTCTAAGTGTTTCCAAACATAATTCATAAGACATATCAGAGAGTAATGGTAAAAATACGCCTAAAAATTTCCTTTGTCCTGTGCATCAGGTGAAGAAGTGGCAAGACCCAGGCGTTCCACACCAACTCCAGAGCTTATAAGGTGAGCATGATAGACATTAGTTGTGTTTTATGCAAGGTATCATGAACTTTTAACAATTAAGCAAGTCTCCTTTGTACTAAACTCTAGGCTTCTGTTAATAAAAGACCTACCTATACATGTAAGCCCATATGTTCAGAGCATGGTCCAAATATTTAATATGTTGTCATTTCTCAAAAGTGCAGCCTAAGGGAGACCATTAGGGAAATACTCTGCACTTATCTAAAATAACTACCTACCAAAATGTGCAGTCACCTCACTAATGGGAAGGCTAAAGGTCTCTATAAAGAGGTCTTTTGGTATCCAGAATACTGATATGAAATAGGATTTTGCCCTGTGAAGAGAAGCCTGTTTAGTTGGGTACAATTTCATGATACATTCCACCTGCCACACACCAAAGGAATCATCTATTTTAGTTTTTGGCTTTGGCAAAGCATTGTGTTTTACAGTGTATTCTTCCGGTTAAGCAAGTGTTGTACAAATGGGCATTGTTTTCTAAAAAGACTGCTATTCCCATTTCAAGGCTGGATCCTTCTGGATCTTTTTCCTCCTGCTCCCGCCACTCCCCTCTCTTCACCCCTCACCCCTCAGCACACATGCATAGGATGCATTAGCATCAATGAGGGGAATCAGGTTTGGAAAAGAAACGGTGATCATGCAGCCTTGTCTCAAAAATCAGTCTAGGAGAATAATTAGGAGAAAGGATGGGAGTATAATTTATTGTCCTCCTGCTTCCCTAATCTCTCACTACTCTTCTCTTTCCAAGATGCACCGTATCGAGGTCTGAGGACGCTGTAACCAGTCTGTTGAGTGGGAGGGGGAAGGATGAAACTTCCTGGGTGCCTTGTCACTTAATATCCCATGCTTGACTTTAACCAATCATAAACTGTATTAACTACGACTCAGAGATGTGGTGAAGATAAATATAAATGGTTTTTGAGATCTTAGGGAAGAAAGATGCTTTGCGATAAATTGTTATCTCAAGTATTACCTCTGCTAGGTATAGAGAATCATGATGCTTTGAAAGTGTTTCCCTCCAACTTACTTCTGTTGGAACAGCCCTTGGTCCTTCACTGAGAACTAAGGATCTTATCTCCTACCAATTCTCTTGTCCCATAATACATTTGACATCCTTACCTAATACTTTCTAGCGCTACAAGAGCTTTGCACACACATGCATGCGTGCATATATACACATGTGCACTCACACACATGCACACACACTTGTTTTGCTGAGAAACATATTTGAAAGCTTGTGTATCTTTTTGAGCACTAATTTTTGAGCCCTGTCTCTGTATTTTACTTTAATGTGTGTGATTTAGCAAAAAGCCTCCCGATGACACTACGGCCCTTGCTCCCCTCTTTGGCCCACCATTAGAATCAGCTTTTGATGAACAGAAGACGGAAGGTAGGAAAAAACTCTATACATCTATGGACTTGTATTCCTTTTTATTAAAGTATAATCTTTCTAGAGTAAATGTATGTATTTTGAGGCATATTTTTTATATATTATCAGATCCTCATGGGAAAGAAAATTTCTGATCTAGGTGTGCTGTCAAGAACAGTTTAGTTTTCAAACCTCTATTATTTTAGAATTTGAAACTTTACTTCCAGAAATATCTAGTAGCTAAAAAAGTTTACATCTCAAAAGAAGTCAGCAAGAATTACTGCAAATCTACACAAATCTCTGTTGGGGAGTAAATGCTCTGTGAGCCAAACAGCCATCATTTGAGGTGTCAGCAGGAGCGTGAATGGAGCTAGGTCTCCTTACACCTGTCATGGTCACTTTCACTGATCTGGCCTCTCTGACCTCATTGAATCTCTTTTCCACGTCATCAGTGGAAGTGTCACTTAGATTGCTCACAACAGTCATTGTTTGCTGGCTCAAGACCCAGGAATGACCTTGAATCATTCACAACTTAGAAATAAAATCCTATGGGAGAAATGTCTTCTTTCTGCCATTATTGTTATATTCCTAGAGTTAAATATTTAACCTTTAAAAATTAACCAGTTTTGGAGGGATAGCTATAAATAATTTGTACCTTATATAAAATAACTCTCTATAAAAGTAATCTAATCTATTCTTGAAATGTGTTTATGTCTAATGCATGTATCGCCAGTAGCTATGTTTGGTAGTATAGAATGTTTTCTTTGACTTAAGAGCATCATGGTATACGTATAATAAAATGTTTTTCTAGGACGTATTGGTGAAGTGTTGAGGACAGAAAGACTTGGAAGCATAATGAGTAGGCCAAGCTATACTAACAAAGAGACCCCAAAGTAGAGTGAATGAAGCAAGGTAGAATTTTATTACTGATTCTTGTTAACAGTCTAGAAGTAAACAACATAGGACTGGTGGGGTAGCTCTACTATCTTCAACATGTTACCTTTCTCTCTGGGTCCAAAGAAGCTGGTCATCTCCTAATCAGAAGAAGCGGGGCGGGGGGCGAAGAGAAGGCCAATGGAACGCACCGCCAATTGTTGTAAAAGCAAAATCTGGAAGAGACACAAATCACTTCCAACCAAAGCCCACTGGAGAGAATCTGATGCCAAGTGGCCAGCTGAACCTCTGCTATTATAGAAGAAACGGAGGATAGATTCTGTGAGATAGCCAGCAGTCAGCCACACCTAAAAACTTTCAATGATTTTGTTACAAAAATGCACAAACAACATTCCTAAATACTCCTTCAGCAACCTAAATGTCCGTAACTCAGAATCCCTTGCAGTGGTGCTATCAGTTGTCTTATTAACTCATCCGTGATCAGTCATCCTTTTAATCAGTCTCCCTTTTAATGACATAATTGTATGATGACTGGAGGTGGGATTTGCAACTGTATCTGCCTATTTAAGGAATTCCATAAGTATATGGAAACTTTATATAAAAAATAGAAACCATTCGTAAACATCAAGGCAGTGTCCCACATTAAATCCATGAAAAAAAATGCTGTGTCATATCTTTGGAGAATGTTTTCTTTCATTAAAAATAAAAACAGAGCTAAAACCATGTTTGAGACTCGTGGTGGAGAGGAGACACATACCTGCACCTGTCCACACACTGGCTTGATTATTCTTTAGATGGTTTCAGCCCTTGAAGTTCTAGAAGGTTCCAACATTTGCACTCACTACGCTAGCTCTTTGCCCACACTTCCCTTTTTTATCTACATATATATATATATATATATATATATATATATACACACACACACACACACATATTGAAGTCAGGTATTTTTACCACGGACAAGTTATTTAATCATCCTAATTTTTGGTTTCCTCTCCCACAATGATACTGATATCAACCACATGGTGGTGGTGTGTGAATTAAAATATATAATAACAGCTACTGGCTTTATGATAAATGTTTTGTTACATTTTGTGCACACTATACTGATATGCACTACCTCCCTTAATCCTCTTCGTAACTCTTTGAAGTTGCTATTATTATCTCCACTCTGTGCTGAAGGAAGGAAGCTCAGAGAGTTTAAGTGACTTTCCCAAGGACCTACAGGAAATGCAGAGGCTGGATTCAAATCCACATCCAGCTGACTTCCCAGCCTGGGCTGTACAACGTGTTGAAGTAGAGCAGTCCTTGCATAGTCCCTGCCACACGATAGGTGCTGAGAAGAGCCAGCTATTTACACTGATACCATAGCAATTTTTAAAAATCAGAATAAGAAGAGAAAAGAAAGAGAAGAAACGTTAAGGCCCCAAACTTAATTGTACTGATTACTTTAGATGTCTAAGCACTTGTTTGTTTTTCTGGTTCTAATTTCTCTATATGATGCTGTAAAATGTTTATTTAAAGACCCAGTAGAACCATTTAAAGATAGAAATCATTGAATAGAACCAAGGCATTTTCAGTTTTAAAGCATATTCAAAGCAGACTTTAAATAAATCCACTTACAACGAAACAAATGTCCGCGGGAATAATGCCTGGATTTTCCAATGAGTACCAGAAATGGAGCCAGTACATGTACTGATACTCAGAATGTCCTGAAGTGACCAACTGGGAAGAAAATTGAGATTCACTTTGAAAGTTTTTATGTAGCTATATGTACACACATTTACCCCTCCCACCCACACGCAGGCCACACTTCTATTTCTATTCTCTGCATGAAAATAGGAGGAGCTGCACATTCTTAAAGTAATTTTTCAGTAGTAAGGCAAGAGTGAAATAATTTTGTGAAGCTCAACTTTAAATTGATATTTTTAAGTTCTAAAATCCAGCGAGGTGGATTTGCGAGGTGAGCATTGGTTTTGTGGTTTCGTTTTTTTTTAAACTCACCCTGGGAAATTTTCTTTTTATGTTTCCAGTTCTTTTAGATCAGCCTGAAATATGGGGTTCAGGCCAACCAATTAATCCAAGCATGGAGTCGCCAAAGTTAACAAGGCCTTTTCCCACTGGAAGTAAGTTATGTGTCTGCTCTGTCTGGAAAAATAAGTGACTCATTTTACTGTCTGTCTGCATAGTGAGATTAGGCAACTCTTTGAAAGTCTACGTAAGCAACATTTGGACTCTACAATATTAAGAAGAGATGTTATTCAATGGTCCAAGCAAGTTATCAAGGCAAGAAGAAAATAATAAAGTAAAATTGTTAACCTTGAATCACAGCCTCTTCTAACATCCCACATGCCCATTCGTTCATTCATTCAATATGCACATGTAAGAGTGAGAAGCAAGTGAGCTGAAGAACCTGCTATGTTCCAAGCACTGGGCTATCACACAACACAGAGGTGAACGAGTCAGATACGGTCTCTGCTAGTCCTACGGAACAACTGAGGCTGCACAGGACAGAAAGGACACGGTGAGAGGAAAGAGTGACAATTAGAGAACAAGAGAAATGGGGCAATATAGCAAGGAGAAGCTGATACAGGAGATCAGAGTAAATTTATGTCAAAGCAACCATTAGCCCTGCTTATTCCAGCATCCTCCACCTACCACTCCAGGTGGCTGGGGAGGGAGGCCCTGAAGAGCTACATAGGCCTCCACGTGGGGTGGGTTGGACTGTTTGGTCTGAATGGATTGCTCATTTGCTCAAGCCATCTTTCTTAGGAAGTTATTGAATTCCCCTTTAAGTATACTGCTCATAGCAACCATGCATGTGGAAGGCACTCTTTAAAATACCCACGGGAGATTGGATTTCAGAAAAAGGTGGCCTTGTGGGGAGAGGGGGCACAGAGGGTATTTTTACTCCTTAATGTTCATATATGGACCAACTAACCCTTTTTGCAGTTCGGCATCCCCAGGCCTCTGCTTCTGGGTGCCTGAAAATGATCATAAGAATTAACCAAGGGGATTCATAATCAAAGGCCAAGAGGTTATTTGTCGGGAATATTATTGCTCTAAATCCATGTGATCCAGCCTTTCCAAGGATATTTCCCGCATTAAACAGGATAGAAAAAACAGCATTATCAAGGATTTTTTTTAAACTTCTGAATTTTGAAAGATGTATTTTGAAGGGATTTAAACCACAGTGGCATGATTTAAACATCTCCCCCTGCTATTGGGAAATAAAACCAGCAAAAAAGCTTCAACATCCTTGAAAGGCTTTCTTTACAGACCTTAGCAATTCAAATTATTCCTAGAAAACCCTTCCTAAGTGCCAAAAATGTAAACAAACAAAATGATTACATAGGTGATGTATTGCTTTTAGTCCAACTATTGGTATTACAGAGCTGTGAGTTTTATGCACTGTGGTTACACTTAGCACAGTAGAGGCTGCTGTTTAATTAATGTGCCTTGTGTAATTCTGCTCCTTTTGTGGTTGCAGCACAAATTTACTATTTTTAAATTATTAGGCTTTTATATTATTTGTTTTATGATATTTTGTTGATTATGACCTTGATTAATTTTTTGCTGAGATCCTTAATCAGGAGCAGAGCCTTCAGTTGACTCTTAATGTACATGGAAAAATGTGATCCACTTAAGGTATAGTTTAAGAACTATATATTCCTAGGCTTTAGGATGAGAGCTGTGAGTCATGCTTGTTGTGTGGCAGAACAGGATGCTAACTAAAAATCAATAAATAAAATGTGCAGGGGTGAGGGTGAGAGGGGAATGACAGAAAGAGGTTCTTCCTCACGTAGGCAGGGAGAGGCTATTGGCAAGGGCCCTCCAGCTACGTGCCCACCTACTCACTCTGCTTTCTGGTTATGAAAGGTTGGAACCACATTCAGGTTCATACCTGAACTTCAGATGGTTTATGAAATTAGTGTGAACTCTTTGAATTTACCAAATAGGGTCAGTGATAAGAAAACATACATTTAAAAAAAGAATAAGAAATGTACCTGTTGGAACACCAATCCCAAGCTTTGCCCACAAAGTTTCAAGTCCAGTTCGGAAGGGTGAATCTCTTGGGAGGGACCGTAATACTATACTTTACCTATCTCAGGATTTTGTTTGGCTGTAGTTTGTACCAAAGAAATCTGTTTGTTGTTCTTCAACCCAAGTCACTTTGCTTCTGACTTGCAAAAATTTATCAAAACTTAAGAAATATAATTTTGAGAATCTCTCTTGACTCAATGTAGAAAATAATATCCTGATTAGATTAAAAGCTCTTCACCTGCCCCCCCCCCACCCAACCTGTTAGCATTTCCATTATCATACCCTGGACTGTAACTGTCTGTTAACATGATATCCATTCAGTCCGTCATAAATTCCTTGAGGGCAGAAGTTATTTGTATTCAACTTTATGTCTCTACTTCCTAGCACAAGAGATGGGACTTTGTTGTTGTCTGAGACTTGTCGAATAATATTTAAATGAACGAAATGGTGATATTTATTGTTATTACAATAACTTTTGAGAAACTCTTATTCTCATAAAATGGAAGAATCCAAATGGGTCCAGCTTCAGTCCTTTTATTTTGAACTTAAAAAAATGTAGACCAGGCCGGGTGCAGTGGCTCACGCCTGTAATCCTAGCACTCTGGGAGGCCGAGGCGGGAGGATCACTCAAGGTCAGGAGTTCGAAACCAGCCTGAGCAAGAGCGAGACCCCGTCTCTACTAAAAATACAAAGAAATTAATTGTCCAACTAAAAATGTATAGAAAAAATTAGCCAGGCATGGTGGCGCATGCCTGTAGTCCCAGCCACTTGGGAGGCTGAGGCAGAAGGATTACTTGAGCCCAGGAGTTTGAGGTTGCTGTGAGCTAGGCTGACGCCACAGCACTCACTCTAGCCCAGGCAACAGAGTAAGACTCTGTCTCAAAAAAAAAAAAAAAAAAAAAGTAGACCATTAATAGCGATTCCATTTCCAACAGCAGGAATATAAATGAAAGCCCAAATCCTGGTTGTCTGCAGCGCACTGTGTAACTTGGGAGGAGCGTGACCAATAACACTTGACTTCTCATCTCTTTGTAGCACCTCCACCACTGCCTCCAAAAAACGTACCAGCTACCCCACCCCGAACAGGCTCCCCCTTAACCATTGGACCAGGTAAGCTTAAGTTTTCTCTGTTCTGGGATGATGTAGCTGACAGTGGCCCTGGACCAATGTGCCCTTGGTGTGTTGGGAACTGCAGACTACACTAAGACATTATGGTGTTGGCATCTAGTTTTGATTCCATTACAATGTATTGTGCGGGCTTATTTTTAAAGCATCACTCCCAGGGTTGCAAAAAATACACAAATAATAATTTGTCAATTAATTTTTCCTCAGTGTAATTTTATTGAATGAGGGCCACATGTACTTGTAAAGTGAAGGGGAAAAGATCTCAATATGAAAAGTCATGTTTAATTAATCGTTTACTTCATTGGATCTCATTATAATGATTTACAAATTAATAGTCTCAGGACCTAATTTTTATTTTTTCTAGAGCCAGTGAAACTTTTGCTAAAACTAAAACTATCTAGTCTACAAAGGCAGGATGTGCAGCCTACTGGTGGTGGGGAGTATTTGTTCCAGTGGTCATTTGAGTATTTATTATCCCATGGCAAAGAGATATGTAGATATTATGAAATATAGCACGGAATTGCTGCATGCCTTTAGACAGATAATTTCTAAGGCACATCTTTACTTTCTGTTAAAATCAATACTGCGTATTCATACAATTTATAATCCACCAAGTCTTACTGGACTAGCAAATCAAAAGTAGCAACAGTTATTTTATGTGTCTAGGCCCCTAGGATGTGGTTCTTTGTCATCTTTGGAATTCTATTGCAGCTTCGTCCTTTGCTATTTATGCAGCCTGGTGAGTTTGATAGCTACCGAGCAGGGTATTTATCAACAAAAGTGAAAGCCAGACATAGTCATTTATGAGATTTATATTGACTCAAACCCAGCAGAGAGTCATCCAGAGTTTCATACGTAAAGGTGTTTGCAAGTTCAAGCCATTTTGGTTCCTTGTATTTCCACAAATTATGTTAGATATAAATAAACCTACCAGTGACAAAATTATAAATACTGTGAACTGTGCAAAGTACTACCCCATTTATCTGTAGCCTTGGAACCTTGAAAGTTAATTGCTTCCAAACTGGAAATATGGAAATACTAAGCTGATTCTTATAGCCCAAGGGTTATTTAAAGGTAAAGTGTCTTCTGATCATGCCTTCTGGTTATTTAGCGACAATTTCTAATGTGAATAACGTCAATTTAAAAAAAAGTATAGTTCCTCACATTGCAGTTGTTATCAAGTATTTTATGCCAATGAAATAGCAGAAAATAATTTTAGAAGACAGTTTTTAATTTTTTTCTCTTAATGAATATGGATTTAAAAAATAACTGATGCTAATATTTAAGAAAAACAGAGACTTTTCTGTGTCATGACTTCAGAGAGATATATATCATAGTTATGGCCATGATGTTAACAGGTTAGACTTGATGAAAAAAGAAATCACGAAGTTTTTCATAGTTTTCTTCCCTATTAAACAGTTATATATGTAACAGTTCTAATAAGTAGCAAATGCCTCCTCAATGACCTATGTGTGTGCTGAACGTGGGGTGTATATGTGTGTGTTTGTAAATATCTGTGTGGGGGAATCTCTAAATAATCTTTGTGCTGTGTTTCTGGTGTATTTAAGGTAGAGGATACATAGCTGAATATAATATGATCACATTTTTAAATTAACAGATATTATAATTAGCTTCACCAAACATTTTCATTTGATATGCTAGCATAGACAATCTTTATAAAATATGAGGGCGATTTTCAGTTGTCAATTCTTTTTATATTATGTTATGTGTATTTTAGTAGGCCAGATTTTCAGAAGTGACTTCCCTTTTGGAACTTGCAATTTTTGCAAAATATGTACTTCTCTGAGAACCTAACACTGCCTTCTCAAAATGATCACACTTTGTGTGCTTGTGAGCAGCCTTTGAAAACAGTACCACGCTCAGCACTTTACATAATGGTAAAAGTAGCTAACTGTGGTCAGCTCGTAAAAGAGAAAATAATAGCATAAAAAATGATGCTCACGTTGTGGAGGTGGGGAACTCTCCCCTCACCTACAGGTCCCAATCCAATGAGATACGTTTATACCATGAATTATACCCACTGAGGCCCCTCACAAGGATATATATCTACCAGGCTTTGCTTCACCCCTCCCACCCCACCCCCATACAAATAATATTTTAAAAGTCAAAGTTTAAAATCAACTACTCTAACCACAGGAAATGACCAGTCAGCCACAGAGGTCAAAATTGAAAAACTACCATCCATCAATGACTTGGACAGCATTTTTGGCCCAGTGCTGTCCCCCAAGTCTGTCGCTGTTAATGCCGAAGAAAAGTGGGTCCATTTTTCTGACACGTCCCCGGAACATGTTACTCCAGAGTTGACTCCAAGGGAAAAGGTGGAGTCCCCACCAGCTGCAGCAGACAACCCAGCTGGCTCCCCGGCTCCAGGCCCTCCTGGCCCCCCGGGTCCCCCGGGTCCCCCAGGGCCCCCTGGGCCTCCTCGCAATGTACCGTCACCGCTAAATTTAGAAGTCCAGAAGAAAGTCGCTGAGCAGACCTTCATTAAAGATGATTACTTAGAAACGATCTCATCTCCTAAAGATTTTGGGTTGGGACAGAGAGCAACTCCACCTCCCCCACCACCACCCACCTACAGGACTGTGGTCTCGTCCCCCGGACCTGGCTCGGGCAGTGGTACGGGGACCGCCAGTGGTACGTCTTACTGTTTGATTGTGCTTCGTGTGATGGGCAATGGCCATGGCTGCTGCAGTGTGAGCAACACCCTCCTCCTGCCTGGCACTTGGCTTTAGAGCTTCAGCCGTCCTCCTTCGGTCTGGGTGTCCTGTGGGCCTCAGCATGTCCTCGTCCATCGAATGCTCGCAGTCATAGTCTGAGTCTGTGGATGTGTCCTGCCTTGCACTCCCAGCCCTTACAAGCGCCCTGCCTTCCATCCTGTAGTTAGAAAGCCTAGATTTCTTAAAGAAAGCTGTGATGTTGTTTGGAATTCAGGAAAGTTCTAGAAAGACAGATTTCACAGTGAGTGAGTTTCATGCTAATGTCTGATTTCCTTTGCAGATGCTTCCACAAGAACCCTAGATTTTATAGGCAGTGGTGGGGGAGGGGTTCCCTTTTTTTTCTATTTTTTCCTTTTTTTTTTTTTTTTTAGTTGGGGGAGAATCATGTTAACCCCTTTAATTTCTTTACCAAAAAAAAAAAAAAAGTAAGGTTTGAAAAGGAGATTTTAGGGAACAGAAAAAAAAGGGTGACATTTGACATTGCCTTCCCAATCTAATCAAGCTAACACCGAAGACAAACTCATTCTCTGATCTCACCCTGCAACATGCTCATCAGGCTATGAGGTCAACTCTTAGTATGGTGACAGGTGTTGGAAAAATCTACCAGAAATGTACCATTTTGGACTCTCTGTGCCAATTCTGATACTGAATTTGATATTTTTTTTTTGTTTTCCTTATTTGAGGCTTCATTTTATGTTTTCTGATTATGAAAGGGTGGTAGCACTTGCCATGCATACTAAAGAAATATCAAGATTCTCCAAGTGTATCTTCTTCCATATTATTTATTCCACTGTTGCCCGGATTTGTCTGGAAAGATCCTCTAGCATCTTCCCTCCTTTGCTTGTGGGTTCAGTTTAGGTACCTTTCAGGGAGTGCCATGTGTTATTTTTCATTAACTTGGAAAGAGGCAACCAAGTATAAGGTATTTAGATTTAAACAGAGACAGAAATTCTAATACTCAGTCATCATTGCTGCCTCTTTCAATGGGGTGCTTTCAGTGCTTGCTCTGTGTTTGCAAATGCTTTCAAGTTAGAGCATCCAAGATAATCAAGGAGAGGGCTGGGAATTCACCTGGACCACACACAACATTGATGTTTTATATCATTAGGTGTGCCCCTGGCCCTCCTCTCCCAAAAAAAGGAAGACTATTTAATACTCAAGTAAGTTTGGCAAACATTGCATTAAATAAAATTAGTAAGTGTCTATACCATAGGACCTTTGGGAGTCTTTATTTTGCCAATAATAACTATAGTTTCTTCTACTGGGCACTGTGCTAAGTGCTTTATGAATGCTATTCCATCCTCACAACAATCCTGTGGGGTAGATACTGTTATTTTCCTCATTTTATAGATGGAAAAAAACGAGCTTCACAGATGTCAAGTAATTTGCCCAAGTTTACAAGCTAGGGATAATGGACTTAGCATTCATGCTCAGGTCTGTCTGATCCTCAGCCTATGTTCTTAACCACTGTGCTCTTCAGACACTTTTGTAAGGTTTGGTCACAAAATATTCCAAACTTATTTTACCACTGGCACCACCTATGCTGACAGTGTCATAAACAAGACACCAAACTCTTCTCCCAACATGTGCTCCTCTGTGCTCCCCTCTCTAATTCTAGAGGGAGCACCCATCTCCACCCCTCTATTGCTTTTTGGGGTGCTTTTGAGGATACAAAGCTCCTTGCTTATCTATACAGATAATAAGGAGCCCTGTGTAAAACATTCAGACTGCAAACCCAAAAATCTAGTTGTCCTTTGTAGAAGATGGGCATGCCTCCATTGTTTCCTGCAGGGCGCTCTCCCCTGGGCCAGGCTCTCAGTCTTCTGAAAGGACATTTCAGGGAATACCACCTCCCCCCAGGGGTGGGCTAGGATGCACTCCTGAAAGTGAACATCTTTAGCCAGGGGTGGGGAGGAAAGATGGCTTTGATGTTCATCTGTGCTTCATCTTTCGCCTTTCATAAGGCTCCGGGAGACGTTTGTTTAATTGAATTGACCGCTAATCTAATGTGAAAGAAAGGAGCTTTGGTTTTTTTATCTGGAATCTTTTGATAGTTTTGCTATTATTTTAATGTTTAGCTTTTGTACCCTTATTTGAAATTATTTTAAAATGTTACCAGTAAAGACTATCAATTCTTAATAATTGAGCTGGAAAAAGCTATACTTTGCTAGTATTAAAGGATTGGATTTCTAAGTGGAAGATTGAACTGGGCCACTGAAGCCCATGAATAAATAAAACTTTGTACCATTATCACTTTAATTAAGTCCAAGTTTATTTTCTGCTTAATCTTTTATTGATGGAATATACACAAAACTGTCAGAAATGTAAATTTTGTATGAAACAATAGGATATGGTCTCATGTTTTAAAGATTAGGAACTCTTCCTTGTAACTGCTTTTTATAACACACAGCCTGATGGAACTAACTTTTCCTATTTAATTGGATACCATTATGCTTACTTTAAAATTTCATTCACAGCAAGGTGACTGCCATTGACCAAGTGTAGACAGTACCTACAGCCTTGTGAATCAAAAGAATGACTGCTGTTGAAAAACAGTTGAAAGTTAATAATTTGCTCCAAGAATTTTAATTTCCTTATGGCAAAAAGTTATAAATACCCCATTTGGCCAGAACAGCGCTTTATTGGAATGCAGACTCTAATTCTTGGCAAAGGCTATTTCTTCTCCCATGTGGATTGTATGCCAGAGGACAGGAGGGAAAAGGAGTTTTATTGGCCTGCAGCAAGTTTGGAGGCAAGAGAAAGAGAAGAGTAAGAGAGAATGTTCAGTGCAACATTTTTGAACATAGGAAACTAATGCAATATTAAAAGGTGTTTTACCCAAACACACACGCATCCATAAACAAATGAGTTTAAGCTACCGGGGGGTGAACTAACCAAGTATGTTTCTTAACCACAAGTCTTTTAAAGCAGCAATGTCCAGTACAGGAGCCACTGGCCCCATGTGGTTATTTTAATTTTAATTGTAATAGCTTAAAATTAATGTAAAAATCAGTTCTTGAGATACAGTAGCCACAATTCAAGTGCCCCATGACCACATGTGGCTAGTGATTATCTCATTAGACGACGCTGCTGTAGAACATTTTCATCATTGCAGAAAGCTCTATTGGACAGCACTGTCTTAAGGCTTTTAATGTGTTGGTCGTAAAAAAAAACATAGTATATAACCATTTACATACATATTTAGTACTTTTTTCAAAGAAATGGTACAACTGTGTTTTAAGAAACACAACTTGGGAAAGGTTGTCTAGTTCTTCACGTATCTCAAAGTGCATATGTTTTAGTTCATTTGATTCTCCTAGCAGCATCATGGTGTTATTAGCCTCATTTTGCAGGCAAGGAAACGGAAGCTCAAAGAGGTAACCTGGCCATGGTCACAAAGCTGATAAGCAGCAGAGCCAGGATCTGGCCCCAGATCTGTTGGATCCCAAGGCCTGTGCTTTGCCACACGTCCCCAGCCGCCTTCACTGCCGCCCGCCCTCCACCACCACAACACGTAAAAAGAGAGATGCAAGTTGAGGCCGTAGGTATGTGGTCAGGAGTGACCAAAGAAACTAGGATGAAACTGCAGGTTGAGAACAGCAAGTGGATTGAGAGCGTGTCAACAGTCACCAACCTTTTTTCCCTCGCAAAACCTAATGTACATGTGATTTTTAAAGTTAAATCTTCAACAGTGGTGGTGTCCAATTTATGTTCCAGCACTGTTTTTGCAAATAGACACTGCCTGAGGGGGAATGAAGACATAATTGAAAATTGAAGGGTGAGGATAAACATGCAGGAATAATGACCATCTACACTCTTAAAACAGGAAACAACTGGGTAATCTCACAAAATCAGGTGAAGCCTTAGCTCAGTTGTGAAATGCCCCTCAGGCCCTGGGTCTCCTCTGCTGAGCCTCAGGGTTCTGTCAAGCAGGGTTTTTTTTTTTTTTTTTTTTTTTTTTTTTGAGACAGAGTGTCACTCTGTTGCCTGGGCTAGAGTGAGTGCCGTGGCATCAGCCTAGCTACAGCAACCTCAAACTCCTGGGCTCAAGCCTCCTGAGTAGCTGGGACTATAGGCATGCGCCACCATGCCCGGCTCATTTTTATATATATATATCTTTTTTAGTTGGCCAATTAATTTCTTTCTATTTTTGGTAGAGACGAGGTCTCACTCTTACTCAGGCTGGTTTCGAACTCCTGACCTTGAGCTATCCACCCGCCTCGGCCTCCCAAAGTGCTAGGATTACAGGCGTGAACCACCGCGGCCGGCCAGTCAAGCAGGGTTTTAAGTGACATGTCCTTTTGCTTCTTACATACTCTCTTGGTATCTTTCTTACTGCACAACAAATCAGTTACTCAATTTAGTAAAGAAACATTTATTTAAACAGGGTCTGTAAAAGAAACAGAAAACGACCTTTCAATTAAACCATTAACATTTTTCTTTACTTTTTAGTTGTATTTGTATCAAAAGACACAGCCTTTATCGTCAACATCAACATCTCTCGCCTTCTATTTGTGTAGCATTTTGCGTAGTAAACACTTCCACAAGCATTTTCGATTTTGATTGTTACAACTACTGTAAGCTAGAAACAACGTCTCATTTTTTCAAACAAGGCGGCTGAGGCCCAGAGAGAGATTCAGCTCTCACAGCAAGAAGAGAGGGGCAGGGCCAGAACTCAGACCCTCTGCCAGTGTGTTTGTGCTTTTCAATATTCCACGCTGCCTTGATAGCGACCCCTTAGCACTCTCCCAAGCATGACTGAAAGGAGTTTTTAAAATTTCTTTTCTGGAACATGTTGGGGAAGGATAAACAGCTAGTCTTTTCCTGAGATTGATTCAGAAGCCTATTTCTTGAAAACAGACCTGTGGATAGACACTTTGGACCATTCCTACGGTGTGCCTTTCCCAAAGCTAAATAAAACACCCCCACCCCTCCAAAAGAAGCCTCATGAAACTTCTTAAGACATTACTGCTTAAAGGCTTATTTCCCATCTCTATGCTATTATTTCTATCTTCTGAAAACATCTTAACTGTAAATCTACTAACATAATACTCAAAAGAAAACTTTGTAGTGGGGCCTGTCAAAACATATCCTGGTTTTTTTAAGAGAAGATTAGCCAAAAACTTAAGAACATTTATATTTAGAGAGATGTGTACAAGCCAACCATGCAAGAACAGACTCTAAGCAAAATGTGGGACTCCATGCCACAGTCCATCTAAAGCTACAAGAGAGTATATTTAGAAGCTTGGACTTTGGAGGTATACATACAATTTGAGCTAC
This sequence comes from Lepilemur ruficaudatus, assembly GCA_963574885.1. Lineage (NCBI taxonomy): Eukaryota > Metazoa > Chordata > Mammalia > Primates > Lepilemuridae > Lepilemur > Lepilemur ruficaudatus. The sequence goes on from CAUYRT010011786.1 coordinate 21,329, forward strand.
ATGACCTTGGACAAGTTACTGAATATCTCTGGGTTTCTGTTTCCATTGAGATTCTAATAATACCTACCTTAAAACCTTATCATGGGGGTAAGATAATACATGTCAAGGACCTAGCATAGATCCTGACCCAATAAAATAATAAGTAAGAATAAAATAATAAGAATACGGTAAAGTAGGAATGCAGTAGGTGGACTCCCTACTGGAGAGGAGGTGGAGGTAGAGAGAGAGGGAGGGTAATAATGAGTTGGGTTTCACACTAATGTAATTACACTTAGAACAAACAGCACAGAAACACACTCAGGATTTCAGATTGTTTAAACAGGAGGATCCAAGATGACCCCCAGGGATTCTCCCAAAACAGAGCAGATTTCTGTAATGGTAGGTTTGCTGCTCAACTTCAAAGCTCTTTGAGAACCTGAAAATCTGGAAACTGAGATACTGGCCTAGGACTCTCCAGAGATCACAGTTCTGTGGTGTGTTGGGGACAGGCAGCAAGGGGGTGGCAGGTGTGGGGGTAGAGTGTGGGTATTTTCCTGGGGCAAGATTTCTTAGAATTCGGGGGGGATGATTTGATACCTGTGCCTCTAAACAAAGTGACAAAACCTCAGGAGTAGTTGGAACTTTTCTGAACAAGAACTGTTTGAATATTGATTTGACTTTCTTAAGGTTTTTAGCCAAGTATTTTTCCCACGTATTCCAGACGTATGACTGAAGATGGGCAGACCCCTGAGCCCAGAGACCCCACTGGTGTGCTGACCAGTGTGCATGCCAGCTCTGTGTGTCTTCTGTGTTTCATATGCTTGTCATTGACAGCCAGAAAAGTAAATCCAAGAGGCTATTTCGAAAAGCATCATGGGCAAACTCTAGGTTGACAAATTCCTACACAGCCTCCTTCACAAAATAAAATCTAAGTTCAGTTCAGTGTGCTTCTGTTATTAAGATTTTAAATACAATAAAAGAATCCCTGTTGAAAGGGAGCAATGAAAAAAGATTTTAAATACAAAGTACTCACGCAACATCTAATTTACTTTCTTATATTTTGTCCTTTGCTTACCATCAGGTGTTTGGGTACACTGATAAAGTTAGCACTCATATTTTCATCTTGGACATAAATTCTAAATACATGAAAAAAGCAAGAGAGATTATCATCAGTTTAGTGCGTATATAATCAAAATGAAAAGTACCTACTACCACCCAGCTAAGAGTCTTAAGGATTTACCCTCTGTCACAGAATAATAAAGGATAATAAAAGGATTTACCTTTCACTGGGTGTCACATGACAACAAAAGGCAATAGGCTTCAGCTTCTGCCATCAACCATAGTTCAACCGAGTGATTTTTTTTCTTTATTGAAAAAAAAGAAAAAAAAAGTGTGCTACAGTGTTTAGTATAGTAACTGCCCAGGTGAAAAAAAAAATCTCTGGGACTGGCATTGAACCATGTTGACAGTGCTTTGGCCACATGGGTTTCAAGCCATTTTTAATACCAGCTTGTTTTTCAGGTGCATCATCCCCTGCTCGACCAGCCACTCCTTTGGTTCCTTGCAGCAGTACCACTCCACCTCCACCTCCTCCCCGGCCTCCGTCTCGGCCAAAGCTACCTCCAGGGAAGCCTGGAGTCGGAGATGTGGTATGTTCCCCTCTGCCCTGGCTTGCCCGGTAACAGATGCTGAAAGTGACCGACAAGCTCAAAATGCCTTAACAAAGGACATCTCAACTTCAGGTCTAAGCATTTACAGCAATTGTGCAAGCAACCCTTGCAGGTGACATCTGAAAGACAGTCACTGTAGGACATTTCAACCCTCCTCAAATCTCTACCATCTTTCAAGTCAAGGTCTGAAATGACAGGAATAGGACGGTTGGGCCCTCAGCTCTGCTACAGTGGGTTGGATGCAAATGAAGATAGTTATGTTCAATTGTTTTAAATCCTTTAGAAAGAGTGTTTCCTAATAATTGTCTGATTTTAGAAAACTCCAAGGGAGGGCAAGTCCTGGTTCCTGTCCCAAGAATACAGATAAGCTATTGGAGATAGGCACACTATAAAGAGGAGGGTGATGGGATGATGGATTTTTTGCAGAAGTTTCTTGCATTGTGCTTTAACGCTGGGAGGTGGAACAGTTAAGAGACTTGCAGTGGAGGTAAATTTCTTTGGCATTTGCACACAGGAATCACGAACCGATGCTGTCCATAATATTTGGCTTGGCAAGTATTTTGTATTTCAGTATCTTTAGATGGGTATAAGCTCTCACATGGTTTTACCTGCTTAGTCCCTGAGGGCATGTAAGTTCATAGTCCCAAAATGGACCCGCTGACCATGTCACAGATCCCAGATTTTCAAAGCCTAACGTACCTAATGAGTTTAGCATGTTATTTACAGTTTCTCCAGGTCCATTTCATGAGCTCCTATATATATATAATCAATTTCAATGTAAAATGGTGTCATCTGTCCTACTTTAAGAACCTGAGTTGTCATATCCGGGGCTGGGAGACATTAAAAATATGGAACAAAAATACTACAACCTGTGTATCTAACTTTTCATCTCTTTTCTTCTCCCTACAGTCCAGACCTTTTAGCCCTCCCATTCATTCTTCCAGCCCTCCTCCGATAGCACCCTTAGCCCGGGCTGAGAGCACCTCTTCAATATCGTCAACCAATTCCTTGAGTGCAGCCACCACTCCCACAGTTGGTAAACGCTATCTCCTCTTTTTTAATGCATTTGTAGTTTGGACTGGCTATTCTTTATGATCTGAAGTCCCCAAGGCCCTATGTTTCGGGTTGAAACTGTTTTGCTGTGTGTTTTGCTACTATCACCTGACTCTTCTTTTAAAACCACCTTCTCAGCAAAGGAGCCCAAGTGCTTTACCTAAGCAAAGAAACAAATAAAAGAACGTTAACGCCTGTGTTTCGCAGGAACTTTCTGATGCTATTCCATACAGAGCTATTCAAAAAAGTAAAGAAGAAATCACTAAGGAAGGTCTTGTAATTTAGATCTTATTTCTTATAACAGAAAGGGTTTCCTCTGAGGGAAAATGTGTATTTAAATTCCAACTGTGTGCCACAGCAGAAATCACAAAACTGAGAACTTTTATTTTCTTGAAGCTTTCATTGCTTTATCATTTTTGGTCGTCCTTATGTTGACAAATGTTATAGACATTGGCATTGTGGGACTTGAGCAAACTTTTTGACATTTTTTTCTAGCGCTTTTCAGTGATGTGTGGTCAATTTTCCCAGAGATATAAGTCATTGCTGGCATTTTTCGTAAATGCCTTTGTGCCTCTTTCCCTACGCTGTGGTGAAAGTGAGGAGTTGAGAATGGCTGCCCAGCTGCTTGGTTTTCCCAGGTTTAAATGCCTCGTTTTGCCTGGAGCAGCTTCCCTCTTGCCAAGGCCGGTCTCTCTCTTCTCCTGCCTCCCATGGGCTCCTGCTGCCTCGCTCACTTTCGCTTGCTGTCTCTGACCTCCGGCTCTCCCGTTTCATTTTTCCCACGTGTCTTCCTTTATCTGAACTCCCCTCCAGTTCTTCCGTGTTATACACCAGCTGACCCATCCCGCGTTGTTTGGGAGAACCAGTAGCCAAAGCTAAATTAAATTCTTGCTGCTACGTACAGAAGAGCAAACTGCAGAGTTGCCCCTGTGAGAAGCAGCTTGATCAAAGCCTTAAGCTCCTCTGGAGAAAGAACTGCCTATTTTCCCAGAGCGCCTCTTAAGGCCCCTGAAGGGAATTTCAACTGTGTCACATGCTCTGTATTTTCAATCAGACCATCCCAACAAGAACCCTTCAAATTTGGTAAAAATATAGCCAGTTATCCAGTTTCGTGGGATTTATTAACAGACATATTTATATAGTCACGTTTATTCTTTGCATCAATTGAGGCAATTTGGGGTTTCCTATCTCTCCCACTGCGTGTTAGCTCATTTCTCTCTCACTTTTTTGCTTGTTTGTTTTTTCTGTAACATTTGTATTTTAGCTCCATCTCTGTAATACACTGTGATTGTTACAGCCATCCCCCCAGCCCCCGACTCTGTTTTATTTTGTTTTCTCAAGATTGGTTGTTTCACCCACTCCATGTGGTGTCCCTTGTTGATCAGGGAGGAAAGTCAGAGTGAATTGTCACTCAAAAAGTGGACCCCAGGTGACCTCAGATGAACCATCTGACACGTTCTTTCAACTCCCTATAATTCATAGAGAAAATTGCACACACACGGAATTCAAACTGTGTCCGTGTTTTGTACAATGTGTTTCTGTACTCCCTGCTGCAGAAATCTCAAATCCTGGCCAGCAACTTTGATTCTTAACACATCTAGTATATGTTCTTTCAAGATGAACCACAGAGGGCTTAAAAAAAAAAATAGCCACATAAGAAGACAGTCACATTGCTCCATGGCTGAGAAGCATACTGATTTAATCTGTTTGGTTCTGCTCTTTATATTTGGTTTTCCTCTTCCTGCTGAATTCCTCACTCTCCTATTCTGTGTTTCCTCCTGCTGCGGGTCGCCTGACAGCCACTTTTCTGTGAAGTAAATACACTGTCAAATGACTGTCCAGCAGCTTCTTGCGTGTCACGGTTCGTGAGCTGCTGGAGAGGACGTGCTTTGGCTGTTCGACACCAGGGGCCTACTCAGGACTGCCGTGGAGTGTCAGCTCGGTGCAGTCAAATGCCTTGGGGGAGGCAGAGAATTTCAGCAGCAAACTCCTTGAAGTTTACGTCTCTTCGTTTCCCTCCCACTGCCACAATACTTTTTTGACGTTTCCTCTGGCACTTGAGCTGAAATTGCCTCACGTATAATGGGAACCAGTGAGCCAAGTTTACCCTAATTCATGAACTAAATTTTTAAGAGCAAGTCTAAACTTTCTACACAGCAATTCATATAAGAAAATGCCCTTTGGTATGAAATCTTTCATAAGAGCTGTGATCATAAAGTAGTAAATCTGATGCCACAGCTGACAGGACAATTTTCTGTGTATTGTCACATGCAAATAATGAAGAGCTCCTACACAACTGCATTTTATTGAATTTAAGACATCCTTGATTTAAAAATGCTCCATTATTTTATATATGAGTAAGAAAGGGGGAAAAGGTACCAATTGAGCTAAGATGAAATATTTTCTTATCACAGTAATTATTAACATTAGACCCATCCCAATTTCAGACAGGATAGAATGTGGAAAAGTGCACATTTTAGAATCAATGAAATGCAGTAAACTTTTTGCACTAGAAGAATCCCACAGGACCTTGTATTACATGACCTGGGAGAAAGTCCTATTAATATTATGGAGACAGGGAAAATGTTTATAGTTATTCTATTATAAGAAACAAACTCCTCAACATTTTTGTTACTTGTTTTTTGTTTCTGTGGGTGATAGTAGTTTTTTTAAATGTTTGCAAAATCTTCCATAGAACCCACTACAAAAAGACCACCATAAAAACAATTTTTCTTCACTGTTAATTATATTCCTAATTATGCATTTTAAATTGCATCTTTAACAACCCAGGGATCTGTAATGAATGAAAAGTAATCATTTATGGGCACCAAAGGATGCATCAGATAGGTTTTGATGCTATGCTCCTTTTAGTTCAAAACTATGAGTAAAAATTATTTGTATCCAGTAGTGGAACAATAGCATCTAAAACATAAAATATGTCCTCTAAGCCTTTTTCTTTCCAAGCTGGATTGCAATTCTAAATTGTACAAGCTTTCTAAAGCATATCTGTATTAGTGCTAATCATGCTGCACAAAAAGGCCTTCAGAGGTGGATATTCCAGATCCCAAGAAAAAATTCCCACATTTTATTTCAGTCTCTTTTTCCCCCACTTGTGCTATTTTATTGGAAAGGCCTGTCTCCACTATGCCCGTAGATGTTATAGGAGTTGCGTTAACTTATTCTAGGCACCAAAAAAGCCACATGTAGCCGGGCGCGGTGGCTCACGCCTGTAATCCTAGCACTCTGGGAGGCCAAGGCGGGTGGATCGCTCAAGGTCAGGAGTTTGAAACCAGCCCGAGCAAGAGCGAGACCCCATCTCTACTATAAATAGAAAGAAATTAATTGGCCAACTAAAAATATATAGAAAAAATTAGCCGGGCATGGTGGCTCATGCCTGTAGTCCCAGCTACTCGGGAGGCTGAGGCAGAAGGATTGCTTGAGCCCAGGAGTTTGAGGTTGCTGTCAGCTAGGCTGATGCCACGGCACTCACTCTAGCCCAGGCAACAGAGTGAGACTCTGTCTCAAAAAAA